>CM076569.1:63802764-64057299 GCA_034641835.2 Pinus albicaulis | reverse complement strand
AGGAAATTTACGTTAATTTTACGTATGACAATAGTAACTTGGAGGAAGTGTCTTCTTATAAGTACCTAGGAATTGATATTCATCACAAGCTCAACTGGAACTATAACATTCACAAAAGGATTAATGGGGGTTGGAAAGCTCATTTTCGTCTTGAAAATAATTATAAAACGGAAAACCTCGTAATGTGGGATAGAAAGAAGTTCCTCTTTGAAACTTTAGTCACTACTGTTATCTTATATGGATGTGAGGTTTGGGGTTGCAACATCTCTAGAGAATCCTAGAGAAAGATTGAGCAAATCCAGAAGCGTTTTATAACTTATAACCTTAAAATTAAAAGCAGTACACCCTATCCTATTCTGCTTATAGAAGTGGGTCTTTCCCCTATCGAGAGCCTAGCTATGACTAGGCTTCTATTGTACAAGCACAAGCTCAATAGCATAGGAGACCATAGACTTCCTAAGCTAGCTTTAAATTCCAGCCAAAGCCACCCAAGGCTTAAACGAGGTTGGTATAAAGAAACCAGGGCCTGGTTAAACCATTGGGAGATCGACGAGAATGTTGCATTGCAAAACATCAATAACATTAAAAAAATTGTACTTCTAAGTTCAAAGAAAAAATGTGGTGAGAGAAAGATCTAGCAGCTAAAAGAAAATTAAGGTATTATAAGGAGGTTATCAACCCCACCTTAGAAGATCAAAAGTATCTCTCTGTTTTAACTAGCTCAAAGTGTTGGAAAAATACTGAGAGGGGGGGGGGTGAATCAGTATTTAGGGCAATCTAAATCTTTTTACTTTTTCATGCTCTAAAACCCATACGCTACTTTGCTGACACCAACTAGCGTATACACGTGGATATCCTTCATAAAACTTGCGTATACACAGAGATCTAATTATGCCATTAATTCTTCACTTATATCATTCCATCATTCATTCATTAGATGTTCTATAAACAGTAAACATGTGCAGTAAGAATAGAATAAATCATCACACATAAGCATCACACATGAACACTCGTGGATTTTAGGTGAAACCTGGGCCTGGGAGAAAACCACCGCCGGCAGCTTGCTCAACCTTCAATATTTTATTATAGAGAAAACATCTTACAACATATGTAAGCCGGCGCAGACTCCTACCAAGATGTTGTGCACCCACTCGCGCTGCTTACTTTCAACCTCTCCTGGAAGGGAGCTACGACCCCCTGACTCGTTTACCAGCCTCTCCTGGAAGGGAGCTACGACCCCCTGATCTCATTTACCAGCCTCACCTGGAAGGGAGCTACGACCCCCTGACTGAAGGCTACAACCCTCAGCACCTCTATGGACCACGTTTCATCAATTTTACACTGGATCCAACAACTCAAATAGAGTACAACTTGTAGGCCTCGTTTCATCATATTTTCAGACTGGACCCACTCCACACATTTAAGCTCAATCATACAACCAAACTGATACAGACAACTCAGAACTATAGAATACAGATAGCAGTAACATAGCAGAACAGATCAGATATTTCATACCCCATGCTTCAGCAAACCCGAGTTTGCATACGCGCTTTACTTTCACTGATCCCGCGTATATCCGCGCCTTCTACCATACAAACCCACGTATACTTCTGTACATATTATAGAGCTAATTTCACTGCGCATACGCGCTTTCTATTCAGCGAAGCCGCGTATATACGCGCTTCTTCTGTGACAAACTAGCGTATGGTTCTTCAGACATTTAGGTCATTAAAATTCTTCAGAATAGACACATCACACAGATTTTACCCTTTACGTCAGACATATGTTCGCCTCATCTCAGATCTAATCATTCCATAAACAGATGTAGCAAATACAAATCCATTTCAGATCTAGATTCGCTTCTTCATTATTTTCTTCATAGGTGCTTCATGCATTCAGATCTATCATTCAACTGTAACCCTTTCCATTCAGATATACTTCAGAGAGAAGTATTCATTCAAGCTCAGACATCTTGCACCCACACTCATGATTTACACAATGAATTTCTTCTCTTTATATAGGTTTACCCTTTTTCAATACCATGAGCCAAAACCACATTACTTCCGATGGTATTCCTGGACGGGGTCATTTAGACGAATCATTACCCAATACAATGGGTCAATACCATGGTGGTTACCCCTGGTTTTGCACTTTATGAGCTCTTTTGCCCATACGCGACTTGGAGCGTTATTACCCGCGTGCATACGCGAATTCTTCTAGACAAAACCGTGTATTCCTTGAGACATACTCTTTTCATCATAGAACTAGCACATATTGAATTCCTTTCTTCATTACCTTCTTTACTCTCTGTAGATACATCAGATTTACATCATTTAACAAGTTCATCAAGTAGGTTTCCATCATCTTCATCAAGTGGGTTTCCATTCAAGGACAACACTCTATCAAGTGGGTTGCCATCAAGGACAACACTCTGCATCATATTGCCAACAATCTCCCGCATTGGACTTGATGGAAACCACGATGGTGTTTGATCACTACAACAGATAGATACAATAAAAAACACAATGACACCATGTCACTCTCCTCATTCTTTGACACCATTCTTTTCCTTTATTCAAACACCATATCACTCTCCCCCTTTGACATCAAGGGCAAAGGGCGGATCAAAACCAGCACAAGGTTTTTCTCCTCATGTAGAAGGAAGCGTTCTGTAGATCTGATGTACACTGAAGTGACCAAGCTCCCCCTGAGCTCATGCTGAATCTTCAAACATATTTTTCAATGAAGTACATGACTCTATGACCTTCCTATCACCAAAGACTCATACTTACATCAAAGATCCAACCAAGTGGATTTACATATTTTGACTCAACTACCCAACAAAGTGGGTTTATAAAATGAACAAGTCCTTACATGACTGAACATTACAATTTTACACCATAGGTCTCAACATGACCTTTTCATAAAATTACAAATATGACTTGTCATGACCAATACCAGAAAGACCTCAAGAGAGATCATATATCAGAACCATCATAATGCCAACAATGCATTATACTCAGCAAGGCTAGGGCTCCCCCTGAAAATGTGCATCCAAACATCCTTTCCATATGACCAAGGCTCCTCCTTAGCTTGTGCAACCTGAACACCTTCAACAACAAGTCATCGGCAACAATCTCTGCATGATCTGTCCTTATCTCTGAATTATAAGACTTTCATCTCAGCAACGAATACTCTTCATCAAAAATCAAACAGGACTCATCCATAATCTTCAACATAAGAAACCATGTACCATTTCATTAGCATGAGTATAACCAAAATAATGCTAACAGTACAATCATAAGCAGTCAGACTGATGCTCCCCCTGAACCTCTGCTCCTGATCTTCAGCTGTCATCCCAATTCTCTTATCATTAATGCATACGCGACTATGTCTGCTGGAACTCACGTGTGTACGCGAATTTTGTTCATCTAAACTGCGTATGGAAAGTGAAGCATAGAAATTTTCACATTCCTTCATCTCCCCCTGAATTTTTCCTTCCTGTACCTGTCTTCTTCATATCAGATGCTCTGTCAGAAATACATATAACCAGAATAACCAAACAGTACTGAAAAATGCTGACCCTCAACCAAAAATTGTCAACAATTATCCATACACGGATGTATGTTAATATACTCGCGTATATACGCGACTGTGTTTCATCAAAACCGCGTATTCAATTTAATCTTCTGAATTTAAGCAGATTTGTTCTTTTGACTGGCAGAGACTACTCCCAGTTTTTGTCTTATATATTCGAATGCTTCCCTGGGCAAAGGTTTGGTAAAGATATCAGCAACTTGTTCCTTGGAAGGAACATACTCCAACTTCACCTTTTGTTCAAGCACTTGTTCATGTAAGAAGTGATACTTGATGGGAATGTGCTTGGTCTTCGAATGCATAACAGGATTCTTTGAGATACTGATGGCACTTGTATTATCACACTTATGAGGACATGAGGTGAACATTTGATTTGAAAGTCTTGTAAGGTTTGCATCATCCAGAGAAGTTGAGTGCAACATGATGCAACAGCCACATATTCTGCTTCTACTGTAGATAAGGCAATAGAGCTTTGCTTCTTGCTAAACCAAGATACTAACCGGGGCCCCATATAGAATGCACCACCACTAGTGCTTTTCTAATCATCAACACTTCCAGCCCAATCTGCATCAGTGTATGCATGAAGAGTAAGATCAACATTCTTTGGATACCATAGTCCAAAGTCTTGAGTTCCCTGTACATATTTGAATATTCTTTTCACAGCCTGAAGATGAGACTCTTTTGGATTGGCTTGAAATCGTCCAACAATCCCAACTGCATGCATGATGTCTGGTCTTGTCCCAGTGAGATAAAGTAGATTTCCTATCATAGATCGCTTCTTCAAGTTTGATTCACTTAGGGAGAATCATTAGGAAAGCGAGATTACATCCGGTTATCATTGGTGTACTTACAGGTTTGCACTCTTCCATGCCATACTTCTTCAGAATTTGCTTAAGGTATTTTGCCTGTGATAAGAATATGCCATCTGTAGTTTGATGCATTTGCAAGCCAAGAAAAAATGTTAGTTCCCCAAGTAAAGACATTTCAAATTCTTGCTGCATAGCAGAAGCAAATTTCTGACTCATAGATTCTTCATTGCTTCCAAAAATGATATCATCAACATATACAACCACAATCAATAGTTTATCATTTTCAGCTTTTGTGTATAAATTGCTATCGGCCCGAGACCCCTTTGAAAATCTTAGTGATGAGAGATATTTGTCAAGACGATAATACCATGCCCTTGGAGCTTGTTTGAGACCATATAGAGCATTTTAAGTCTACAAACAAGATTTTCATCATTTCCCAAAATGAATCCTTCCGGTTGTTCTATATACTTCTTCTTCTAGATCTTGTTAAAATAGTTACAACATCCATTTGATAAACTTTGATTTGTTGATAACTTGAAAAATCAGAAAACATTCTATAGCTTCAAGTCTAGCTACAGAGCAAAGTTTCTTCAAGAAATCTATACCTTCTTGTTGAGTATACCCTTTGCAAACCAGTCTAGCTTTGTTTCTTACAATATCCCCATTCTCATTTAACTTGTTCTTGAAGATCCATTTAGTTCCAATGACATTTTTATCATGTGGTCTTGGTGCCAAATCCCAAGTGTCATTCTTTTCAATTTGATCAATCTCTTCATTCATGGCTTGGTTCCAGCATTCATCTTGTCTAGCTTGATTGACATTGAGTGGTTCAATTGTGGATAGAAGTTCCAGATTACTAGAAGATCCCACAAGTGTTCTCCTTGTTCGTACACCTGATTCCTTGTCTCCCAAAATTTGAGATTCAGGATGATTCTTTTGAACATATCTGGATGGAGCTTTTTCAGATAGATCATTTTCAGGTTCTTCATTGGATCCGCTGTCTATATCATTTCTATTTGATGTAGACGGACATAAGTCACCATCATCTTCTTTTGTTGTTTGTTTTTCTTCTTTAGGAGCTGCAGGAGACTCATCAATAACAGCATCAATGCATTCAACAATATTTCGAAGCCTTTTATTGTAACATTTGTATGCTTTGCTTGTAGATGAGTAACCAAGAAATATCCCTTCATCTGATCTAGGTTCAAACTTGCCAATCTTTTCATCATTATTTTTGATGAAGCATTTACTTCCAAAAACTCTAAAATGTTTCACAGAGGGAGAATTACCATACCAGAGTTCATATGGAGTTTTTTCACTATTTACCCGAACATGAGCCTTGTTGAGAATGTTAGCTGCTGTAGGTGCTGCTTCACCCCAGAACATGTCAGGAGTTCGAATCATCAAGCATAGCTCTAGCCATTTGTTGAATTGTTCTATTAATTCTTTCTGCTACGCCATTTTGTTGTGGAGTGCCAGCTACAGAGAACTGTCTTTTTATGCCATGTTGTTCACAAAATTCAAGGAATTCATTTGATGTATATTCTCCTCCTCGATCAGATCTAAGACACTTGATTTTTAGATCCAATTCATTTTCAACTAGTGCTTTGAAGCTCTGAAATTTTTCAAAAGCTTCATCTTTGTGTTTAGTGAAATCAATCCAACACATTCTAGAGTAGTCATCAATAAATAAGATATAGTATTCATCCCCATGTAATGAATTTTTCCTCATAGGTCCACAGATGTCAGTATGAATGAGTTAAAGAGGCTTACTTGATGATCCTTCTTTGTCATTGAATCGTACTCTGGTCTGCTTACCAAATTGACAAGATTTGCATATGATACTTTCTGGAAGATTGACCTTGGGAAGATCACGAACAGCTTGAAGTCTGCTTGCTTTGTTGATTTGAGAGAAACTCAGATGCCCCAGCCTTCTATGCCATAGCCAATTTTCTGAAGACTTGCTTAAGTAACATTGATCTATGCCGTTTAGTACATACGGGTTGCTTGGATTTCTTTTTCCTTTTATAATGATTTGTTGTCGTCAAGATCTAAGACACATTTCTTTTTGAACTAAAGACAACTTCAGTTCCTTGATCACACATTTGAATTACACTTAATAGGTTATGTCTTAATCCATCCACATACATGACATCATTAGCCTTCACCTTTTCTTTTAGAAATACATACCCTTTTCCTTTAATTAGAGCAGGGGTATCATTTCCAAATGTAAGTTTCTTTTCCTTTTCTAGAGAATTATATGCAAGAAGTTTGCTTTTGTCACCTGTCATGTGTCTTGAGCATCCACTATCAATGTACCATTGATTTTTTTCACCTTCTGCAAATAACACTATCCCACAATTTTCAACCGGTATTTCTTTGCCACACTTTGGAAACAGGGAACATGATCTTTTGCATTTGGACCTTGCTCAAATTGATTCTTTATGACCAAGTTAGTGCCAATAAGTACATTCAACTTCGTTTTGAAGAGGAGAAAAGTTGTTATAGGTATTCTTCTTTGGTTCAGTATCCAACCTTTTCTTTCTTGCTTCTCTTGTCATGATGGGTTTATATGCAACACATTGAATAGCTTTATGACCAAAATTGTGACAAGTGAAACATTGCCCATTGAAGTAGAAATTTCTGCGATCATGGAATCTTCTATTTGAATTTACCTGTTGGTTGAAGTGTCTTTGAAAGCTATCCCTGATCTCCCTGTTAGTGTTCCTTGAATTGAGATGATCATGCTTTACCTGTAAAGATCCTTTGTTCCCTTGCTGAGTGGCTGAATGTAGTGAACCAAATGTGGCTGCTTTCAGATAATTTGGTGCTGAAGTCTGGGAAGATTCCCCAGTATATCCAAGACCTGTTTTTATAAGAGGAGACCATTGTATCTTGATAATCTCATATAAGGTTTCTGAACCTTTAGAAAATCTAAGATTGAGAGTTTTCACTTTCTCATTATCTTTCCTTAGACTTACTACTTCACACTCCAATTCCTCAATGCGTTTTTCCTTTGCTTCAAGCTGATTTTCAAGAGTCTCTATGATTATGTTCTTTTCTTCTAGGCTTACTTTGAGTTGATTTTTTTCTTCAAGAAAATCATTGTCTTCCAGAGCATCCACAAAAGTATCCTTTTCTTCTCTAGATTCTTTTTCCATGAGCAGTTTAATGTCTTGTTCACATTCTTCCTCACTATCAGATAACCCATCACTGTCTTCATTAATATAGTAACTTTTCCTTGTGCTAGATCGATTCTTATTCCTTCTTGCTACTTCTTTTACTTTAGCAGATGTTTCTTTATAAGGACACTTTGCAGCATAATGACCAACTCTTCCACAATCAAAACATTTGAAAGGAAGCTTACCTTTGAACCTTCCGGTTCCTAGTTGGAGTCTTCTCACAAAATTTGCTTCTTCTTCTTCTTCAGATATATAGCTGGATTCCTTGACAACTTCCTTTTCTTTTCCTTTTGCAGATGCCTTAAAAGCAACTTCTTTGATTTGAGAAGGACCTCCTTGTCTCATTTCAAAAGCAGTCAGAATACCATGTAATTGAACAATAGTAAGAGTTTGCAGATCTTGCCTTTCTTCAATAGCTGAAACTTTAGAGTCAAATTTTGAAGTCAAGGATCTTAAGACTTTTTCCACCGGAGTAGTATCGATTATGGTTTCACCCAAATTTCTCATTCGATTTACAATATCATCTAGATGAAGAAAGAAACTGGCAATACTTTCATCACTATGCATCCTTAAATTTTCATATTCAATTCTAAGAGTTTGGAGTTTTGCACCTTTTACCTTTGTATCTCCTTCATAGCTCAGAATGATTTTGTCCCATATTTCTTTTGCTGAATTTAGCTGCATCACTTTAGCAAATTCTGGTTCAGACATGCTTCCTAATAAGACATTCACTGCTTTGGCATTGATTTCATACTTCTTTCTTTCAGTCGCATTAGTAGGAATACTTGCCGGATATTGATAGCCTTCTTCCACGATTTCCCATACTTCTGCACCAAGACTTTGCAGATATGCTTTTGTTCGTACCTTCCAGAATATCAGATTGCTTCCATTGAATAGAGGTGGCTTTAGAGACATTACTCCTTCAAGACTTCCCATTGTGACGGATCTCCTTCAAGCGATCAAGCTTCTGCAGAAGAACCTGCTCTGATTCCAATTGTTGGGAAAAATACTGAGAGGGGGGGGTGAATCAGTATTTACGACTTTATCAAAATTTTTACTTTTTCACTCTCTAAAACCCATACACTACTTTTCTGAAGCCAACTAGCGTATACACGCGGATATCCTTCATAAAACTCGCGTATACACAGAGATCTAATTATGCCATTAATTCTTCACTTATATCTTTCTATCATTTATTCGTTAGATGTTCAATAAACAGTAAACATGTGCAGTAAGAATAGAATAAACCATCACACATAAGCATCACACATGAACACCAGGATTTTAGGTGGAAACCCAAGTCGGGAGAAAACCACTGCTGCAGTTTCTCAGCCTTCAAAATTTATTATAGAGAAAACATCTTACAACATATGTGCTGGCGCAGCCTCCTACCAGCACGCAGGCACCCACCTGCGCTCGTTTACCAGCCTCTCCTGGAAGGGGGCTACGACCCCCTGCTCTCGTTTACCAGCCTCTCCTGGAAGGGAGCTATGACCCCCTGATCTCATTTACCAGCCTCTCCTGGAAGGGAGCTACGACCCCCTGATCTCCTTTACCAGCCTCACCTGAAAGGAGCTACAACCCCCTGTCTGAAGGCTACAACCCTCAGCACCTCTATGGACCAAATTTCATCAATTTTCACACTGGATCCAACAACTCAAATAGAGTACAACTTGTAGGCCTCGTTTCATCATATTTTCATACTGGACCCACTCTACACATTTAAGCTTAATCATACAACCAAACTGATACCGACAACTCAGAATTGTAGAATACAGATAGCAGTAACACAGTAGAACAGATCAGACATTTCATACCCCATGCTTCAGCAAACCCTAGTTTGCATACGTGCTTTCCTATTATTGATCCCGCGTATATACGCACCTTCTACCATACAAACCCACGTATACTTCTGTACATATTACAGAGCTAATTTCACTGCGCATACGCGCTTTCTCTTCAGCGAAGCCACGTACATACGCGCTTATTCTGCGGCAAACTAGCGTATGGTTCTTCAGACATTTAGGTCATTGCAATTCTTCAGAACAGACACATCACACATATTTTACCCTTTACGTCAGACAGATGTTCACCTCCTCTCAGATCTAATCATTCCATAAACAAATGTAGCAAATACATTCCAGATCTAGATTCCCTTCTTCATCATTTCTTCATTGGTGCATCATGCATTCAGATCTATCATTCAGCTGTAACCCTTTCCATTCAGATCTACTTCAGAGAGAAGTATTCATTCAAGCTCAGACATCTTGCACCCACACTCATGGTTTGCACAATGAATTTCTTCTCTTTATATAGGTTTACCCTTTTTCAATACCATGAGCCAAAACCACATTACTTCCGATGGTATTCCTGGACGGGGTCATTTAGACGAATCATTACCCAATACAATGGGTCAACACCATGGTGGTTACCCCTAGTTTTGCACTTTATGAGCGCTTTTTCCCATACGCGACTTGGCACGTTATTACCCGCGTGCATACGTGACTTCTCCTAGACAAAACTGCGTATTCCTTGAGACATACTCTTTTCATCATAGATCTAGCACATATTGAATTCCTTTCTTCATTACCTTCTGTACTCTCTGTAGATACATCAGATTTACATCATTTAACAAGTTCATCAAGTAGGTTTCCATCATCTTCATCAAGTGGGTTGCCATCAAGGACAACACTCTGCATCATATTGCCAACAGTTCAGTTTTTAGGTAACCGTTTATGAGAGAATCATACGTAATCTTTCTTTTATATTAATAAATTTCCTGAAGTGGTCACGTTGGCTTAGGCCGTGGACTATTTCCCTCTTCGATGGTTTTAACCACGTGATAATACTGGTGTACTGATTGTGATCTGTTTGTGAGTAGTGACCTTTGGTTTTTGATCTAAGGAACCTACCCTGTAAATTCCTACAGCCAATGACCCTGATAATGTAGAAGGCACAACGGTTGTGACTACAGGAATAATAGTGACATGGACTTCTTCTGATCTTGCCTTTTTCTCCTACACTAGCTTATCCATTTCATTTTCCATTTCTTTTAACTGGGCATTTAACTGAAGAATGAGATTCATCATCTCATCTTTTTTGTTTTCATCCTGTAATACTTCCTTTTCTTGAGGATGTTCAGTAGGAGGCAGTTTTGGTTGCTTATTTACTGCAAAAATGTCTGCATTTTTCTTCTTTATCAGTTCATCTGCAACTTTAACATTTGTTGGATCATATCCTACATCAATAATAAAATCTTCCAGTGATTTGATTATTTTATCCTTAGCTTGTGAGGATGCCTTTTCTAATTTGAGCTAATCTCTGATGTTCCCTAGAGTGTTTTTTATCTTTCGTACATTCATGGATTTATTTGTCATTGTAGAATACAACATTTCACCAGCTTGTTTATGAAATTATTGGATGAAGATCTGATGCTTGAACTTCATATGATGTCTTTTTATAATCTGTTGATGATTTGGGATGTTTTACTGTAGGCTACAGGAAAGTCATCTACATCTTCCTAGTCTTGTAATCAAATGCAGAAAGAAATTTTCTTTGGTCACTGGGTAACTACTTCCAATATTGGTTATATGTATCAGCTTTTAGTGTCTCATTTCTTAGCTTGATTTCTTTATATTTTTGCATAATATCCTGCTCTTTCTCTTCCAGTTTGCTGGATGAAAATGCTTCAATATTGTGTTGCTTCTGAATAATATGAGTTTTGGATACTGAAGGATGATGAGTTTCTTCAGAAACTATAGGAGGTGCATTATCCTTCACCATTGTATCCTTAACCACTTTATATGTATCTAGGTTTAAAATATACCTAGGGCCTGCAAAAAAAGGATAGGGAAGCAACAGGGGCTTCTTTTGGTCCGCAAAGGCTCCTAAACTAATTCAATTACTTGTTACTTTCTTTTTAGATTAAGTACAAGTATTTGCTCTGAGGAATACCTAGATAAAATGAAGATTTTAAGTTTGCAGAAGGGGTTTTGAGGTTGTGGAATCTTTTTGTGGCTTCATTGGTATTTATAGTGCTTCGAATGGATTCTACAGTGTCTTTGGCAGCAAATTTGTTGAATCCTGGTTGAAAAAGGCTTGATTACAGGTCGACAGAGTAATCTTTGGCTCAGAAATAGGTCGGAAATGTTGTAGTCGTGCACAACGTAACAGAAAATGGTGAAAAGGCTTGCGAAGGGCGGCTAATATGCGTTTTAACCAGCATTAACTAAACATAAATCCGTGGGTTAAATTCAAAGTGCAGGATGGTATTGATACCGGTCAAGAGAAATTGCTTAGTCGGTTTCGCATCGGCTAAAGTGGTTGGGCAGTAAATTTTCTGAGGATGCGATCGAATCGAATACTTCCATGTAGCCAGGAGAGGGCACGTGAAAACCATTCATTTCGCAAGGTCGGAGGGATGCTAATGATCGGGCAATAGGATGTGAGAAAGAGGCTATTGGTCGTTGGATTTGATCAATCAAGATATGACGGTTGGGCGAATGTGATGGATCAGTCGAGATTTGATAGGCGTGGGGCCCACATTTAAAGGCAATGCGGGTTTATGTGATATATGCAAAGGGTTTATATTGCATGGGGTTGGGACTTTATAATAGGCGGGGTTTAATACATAGTGGGCCTAGAAATATATATTGGCGGGGCAATGAAACTATGTATTAAATTAATCATAAGGGTTGGGAAATATATATAATGGATTTAATACATATGGGTTAGATTTAAACTAGTGTTAAAATGAAATATGATGTGGGAGATAAGATACGCTAAGATTTTAATGTAAAAAGTGATATTGGGAAGAAGTTTTCAATGTGGGCCCGACAATATCATTTTAACTATTAAAACTTATGATAAGGGGGTTTTAGTGGGTTTTTTTTAATAAATGGAAATTAGTGAAGTGATTTTACTGAAAATATTGCATTTAAACTAAGGAAAAGGGGTTTGTTGTAGGGAAAATTACTAAAGTAAGGGAAAATGGTTAAAATGAAGGGGAAAGGGTATTTTTACAAGGGGAATGATTTTGAAAGGAAGTTAGTAATATGAAATGACCAATTTTCTGCTATCCATGCCTTGTGAAAACTGCTTCTGCTTCAAGGTTGCACTTCATAGGCACCTAGAAGAATCGATATCTTGTGACCAAGAATCCTCCGGAAAAAGATCGAAAACTTATAGTTGTATGCACCTTGTCCGCTGTCCTGTTCTCTCTCGGCACCCTGTTCGTTGTCCTGTTCACTCCGTGATTCTGCCACCACCCCGCCGCGCTACCCATACACCCTGTGCTCCCTGCCTATCTCGACTCCCGCCGTCGTGCTCCCCCACCTTTCACTCCCGCGAACCCTGTCTTAATTTTCCGGCTCTTCCTTTTATCCCATTCCACCATCCATCTGTCGTCTTCTCCCTTATCGTCGACCAGGCCACTGTGAACCTTTTTCAAAACCTGAAAACCCGACCAATCTAGGGCTGTCATCAGGCCTTGTCCACCATTTTAAAAATGTATTGCTAGTATTTTGAAACCGATCGACATTTCAATTCACAATTATTAATGCCAACATACATAGTACTAATATAGTTCAATTAATTTAAAAGATTCCCATCTAAAAAAGTCGTCAAGCGTCATAACCCAGGTCGAAGGGTCAGCGGGTGTGAAGTGTCACTCCTGTCGACGGTTCGTATGGGCTCAGTGCATATAATGGTGGTTCGATACAATGTGTGGGATAAATAATTCGACATGTAACTATATTTTGGGGCATATAATACACCATAACGAATTTATATATATATATATATATATATATATATATATATAACTTAATTAAAATTTATTAATTAATTTATATAATTAAATCATTTATATATATATATAATTTAAAAAAATTATTAAAACCAACAACAACAACAACAACGTGAGCAAAGTGAAGAAAATTGTCGAGGTTAAGATGAGATGTCAAGTTACATATGTCGAAATGATAAGCACAAGAAGGAATTATTAGCAAATATAGCTTTGAGGACAAATATTTTGAAGGAAGGGACAATGTTATGAATATAATTCGTAACAAATAGAACAGATAAATAGATGTAAATATTAAATAATCAAAATAAGGTTACATTAAGTAATCATTAAGTTAACTGAAAGGACATGTCTAAAATACATGCCTAGTCATGAAAGGCCACCTGCCTAGGTATATAAGCAGGGCCTCATTGAAACATTTCTCATCACTTATCATTTTATATATTAATAAATTGTTACTACAAATACCTCTTGTGTATTTTTACAAATTAAAGTCAACAAGCCTATAGTTTTGTTGCTTCAATCGATATGAGAAATGGAAAAACTAATAGGTGTGACAATAAGAACAGTAGAAGAAGATAGTTTCAGATTTATCACAATGAAGATTGTTTGTAATTGACTATATTCTTGTTATTCACATTTTCTATCATTCAATATTGTTACATTGTCACTTTTGCACTCAAAAATTTTATTTCATCATTTTTCATCATTCAAGTTACTAGCAGTCTCTCTCATCTTAACAAACTAAGGTAACTAAGCAAATTTAAAATTAAATTGACAAAATTAATCTTAGACATATTTAGCATATTTAAAATGATCAAAATAATTAGATGTTCAAAATTTTTTGTATGATCGCACACGACTAAAACCAACCTAGATCCATATTAACTCCAAATCTATCAAGCGCCGAGAGGGATCAAATATCTCGAGATGCCAACCTTTCCTCAAGTTTTGCACTAAAAAAAGAGGATTGTACTTCGAGAGATTTGATCCCTCTCAACGCTTGATAGATCCGGGTTAATATGGATCTAAGATTTGTATAAAAAATCATGTTATAGCATGTTAGCGATTATAGAAACAATTAGCTTTGCATTTGGATATAAGTTGTTCATTTTTCAAGTAGCAATAATTTGAAGTTGGATATGCATGGGTGCAACTTGCAACATATAAGCTTTTCTATTAGTGCACCATGCATATTTGGCTATTATTGTAAAGGATACTAGTCATGCACTGTTGCACTAATATTTGTAACAACCCTAAACTATATCTCTATGAAAGGATGGAAGAACCTATACGTTGCATGGAAATACACATAATTGATTTTTGAATTGAAATTTAATATCAATGTAGATATGCTCCCAAGCAACCAACAAGCTACAAAAGTGAATTTCTAGCTTGTGGTTCCTTGTAGATATACATCAACAAAAATGATAGCACTTCATGATTAATTTTTCAACCTTTAACATGGAAGTTTGCCCATGTTTGTTAGAGACACATAAATGGGCAAAAATGCACATTTGTGTGGGCCATTGCCATGAACAATTTTTAAGCAAGTTGTTGGCACACAATCTATGAACTCAAATTTGGAAAATTTCCCTTGTATTTTATGACATTGATCACATTTGGTTGTTTGTCAAAGGATATAAAAAAACTTGTGTAATTGGTGTTACAAGGTTAATAAATTTTTATGCCATTTATATGAAATTTGAGTGATAAGGATGAATATAATGTTTTAATTATTAAACTCTATCAATGTCTTTTTCATGGGGATATAAGAGGGTTAAGACCAAACCCTTACAACACTCATTTACAGTGTGTGCAATGCCTCTTGTGCATTACAATCTTCAATTCCTTGATCATGGGCATTTGATAAATAATTATTCATGTCAAAACTAGTCAATCTATTTGTCGAATAAAAAAAATTGGAAGGATCCCAAAACTACACAACTTGTTGTGGTCATGTGCAAAATCCATTAGTCTTTAATGATTTATGAAAATATTTTGTATTGTTTTCTCTCTGATTAATAAAATTACATGTTTAAGGACAATCTATCAAGAATTTATAGATTGGTGCTATTGACATTTGATTGGCACCCATATTTACTTGACAAATGCTCATCCAAGTTCATCATATGGAGCAGATATTCTTTTCAAATTCATGTAGGAACTTGGAGTAAATCACTGGAATACAAAAAAAAGTGTATTCAAGTACATATACGAAACACTATTTTATGTTATTTTTGTAGGTGATTAGGTTATTTAATGTACATTAGTTAAAGAACACTTTCTTGGAATTGTAAAAAGCAAGAAACAATGGCAAAATTTTCAACAAAATTTGCAGTATGTAGTGTCTCTTGTGCATTACCGTCTTCAATTTCTTGATTGTGGGCATTTGACAAATAATTAGTGATGTCAAAACTAGTCAATCAATTTATTGATTAAAAAAAATTAGAAGGTACAAAAAACTACATGACTTGGTGTCGTCATATGCAAAATATATTAGCCTTGATTATTTTTTGAAATATAATTATAATGTTTTTTATGATTAATAAAATTACATGTATGAGGAAAATATATCAACAATTGATAGATTGGTAACCAGTACAAACTCTTGATAGTTGAATGACACCCTCATTTACTTGACAAATCTCATTCAAACTCATTATATGTAATCAACATTTTTCCAAATTCATGCAAGCACCGATAGAAATTCCCATGTAATCAACATTTTTCCAAATTCATGAAAGCACATATAGAAAGTCACATATAAGTGAAAGATTTTATGCTTTTCTAACCGAACAATTATACACATGTTGCATATTTAAATGAAAATTTTGTTGGTGATATTGACGTCAAAACATCAACATTAGGTTATTTAATGCACATTCAATTAAGGTTTCTTGGAATTGTAAAAAGGTAAAAAGCAAGCAACAGTACAATTTTGCAAAATCTTGTAGAATGTTGATGCTTTTTATTCATTGATAATAAATGAGCAATCAAAATGGCTAAAGTCCAATTTTTCATGACAAAACCAATCATGTCAATATTAAGTATCACTCCACCAACAACAACTTCATCAAACCATAAACAAACTAGAAAATTATACATATAAAGATCAAACTTTATTTTCACTATACCACTAAGAGAAATAAAATTCACAAAGTTTGAAGAAAAATTTGACATTTGTAAAAATATACTTCAAAATTAAAATTAAAATGGAAATGGAAACGTTATCCTCATAATCCTAAAGTTCATTTACCAAAATAACTATCCTAAAATTTATTTAACTAAATATTTGTGAGAACCTTAACCTCATAATCCTAAAGTTTATTTACCTACATAACTATCCTTAAGTTTATTAAATAACTATTCTAAAGTTTATTTAACTAAAAGTTATTTTAGAATAATAATTTTTTTTTTTTTTTTTTTTTTTTAAACTGAAACGGGTATATTTTATTCATAAAGGGGTTTGGTTGGGCCAAAGCTTAGTCAACCATCTTTACATAGCGTTACAAGGCATCTTGACTTCTTCCTGTTTACAAAGATTTCATAGATTATGGGATGCTTGTGTGGAGTGGACTTTCATCATTAATGCTGAGATCTCTAGGAGGGAGGAGGCATCCTTTGTTTGCCATGGAGTCCGCTTCACTATTCAAGCTTCTGAGGATGTGGAAGAATTGGAAGGAGGTGAAGTCGAGCAGAATGATCTTTAGTCTTCGCAGAGACTTATTGAGGACGACATTGTTGAATTAATTCTCCGAGTTAAGCTTTTTAATAAGAATTTCTGAATATCTGAATGCTTTAAAAACTTTGATGCCTCTATCGTGAACAATATGGAAGGCTTTTATGAGACCAAGAATTTCTACCTGGTTATTTGTGCGTTGACCAAGTCCCCAGCAGAAGCTATCTTTTCTTGAACCATCCGGAGAGTAGATGACGCCGCCTACACCTGCTGCCCCTGGATTTCCTTTGGAAGCATTGTCAAAGAAGATTGTTGTTTTACTTTGCTTCCTCCACCATTCCTGAAAGATGTCATCCGGTTCTCTTAATCTCCAATTTGGGTTGGAGAGGGGGGGGGGGGACCAAAGGTTTTTCCTTAGATTGGGGGCCAGGGGGATTCACCCAGTTCTTTTCAGCGGGAAGGAAAGATATGTCAGCTTTGTGAGGTTGCTAGAACACAGATTCAAGTAGGAGAGATTTAGCTTTTGCAGCGACCTTTGCTGGTTGACATGGAGTGTCATTGAAATTCTATTCATTTCGGGCAAGCCAAATTTTCGAGCACACGAATTTGGGGATGGAAAGCCAAACTCGGTGCCATAGGGATTTACTGGGGATGTTGTGAGGATAGCTTTGGAACCATGAAGTGAAGAGCTCAGCCACGAAGCTTTTCTGGGGAGGACTAACCTGCAAACCGAGGAGAATAATATCCCAAACCTGCTTTGCAAAGGGGCAGTCAATGAATAGATGAGTAGCAGTCTCACTAGCATTTTTGCACAGCACGCATCTATAAGGTCTGGCTATGTTTCTTTTTTCCAAGTTATCGCTAGTCAACACCTTGTTGTGCATGAGAGTCCAGAAGAAAAATTTGACTTTGGGGAGCTCGGATGGGTCCAAAACCTGCTTCCATATCTTTGGGGATCGAATCTTGTATTTTTTTGGTTACAGTGTTGTATATCCCGAGGCAGTAGTGTAAGTTTCAGAGCCTCCCCATCCCCATCTGTCTGGTATATCTTTGTGGACAAGCGCAACATCGATTATGATATTTTTAAGTGTTGAATGTTGTTGCCGTAGGTGCTCTGGCACAATTGGGAGGGTCCAGGATTGCTAATTGCCTTTGCTGTCCCATTCAGATATGTCGCTCAGCTTGCGGATACCTACGTTGAGGAGCCAACAACGTAATTTGCTGATTTCGTCATGGCTGTTGAGAGGGGCGCAATCCATGATGCGATCATCCCACAGGTAATTTTTCTTGCCGTTGCCTGGAATTTGGTAGCGATTTTCTATGAACAAGATTATACTCTTTCGACAGAGGTTCCAGGTCTGCGTGCCAGGGGTTGTATTACCAATTGTCAAGAGTTTGAGGGGGACTCCCTGCGCATACTTGGATCTGAGCATTTCGTTGACTGGGTGTGTAGGATCAGTGTATAATTTCTAGAGGAATTGCAGCCCAGTGCTATATTGGCAAGTGAAGGATCTCTAATCTAGAGGCATCTGTCATCAGAAGGTCGCTTCACAATGTCCCAGCTTGCCAGATGGATTTTGCGTTGATTACCTTTTCCTCCTTGCCAGAGGAATTCTCTCACGAGCCTATAGATTTGTTCCATTATGTTTTTTGGAGCAAGTAAGAAGGAAGCTTGATAGATGGGAAGGGTGGACAACATAGTTTTGATAAGGATTGTTTTCCCTCCCTTGGTTAGCCAGTAACCTCCTCAGGAGACTATCTTTGCTTTAATCTTGCTGATTATTCCCTTCCACAGAGATCTTTTGTTGACACCAGATGTAGGAGGCAGGCCAAGGTATTTTATGTAGTCCCATTGGGTGAAGCCCTTGAAGCCAAGGAGCTGAGCGATGTTGTTGAGTTTGTGTTGATCCACGTTCCAATGATAGACAAAGCTTTTCCTATCATTTATAAGAGCTCTGGAGGCTTTGCAGTAGAATTTTAGGGCAGAGTCGAAAGATTTAGCTATTCTGGGTGAGGCACCACCAAGAAGAAGGGAATCATCTGCAAAAAGAGCATGATTAAAGGATTCAAGCTATTTGAGTTTCAAATTTCGGGAAGGGCACCAAAATTCATTTCAGCGGCAAGTTTCCTACTGAGAGTGTCCGCCATCAAGATGTACAAGAAAGGGGAGAGGGGGCATCCTTGCCTCAAGCCTCGCTGAGCTTGGAAGTAAGATGCAGGGCACCCATTGACCAGTGGGGCAATCTAGGGTTTTTCAATGCAGGCTTTAATTAGGGTGACAAACTGAGAGGAGAAGTCGAAGGATCAAAGGACTTTGAAGAGGAAGGAGAGATTGACCCCATCAAAGGCGTTGGTGATAACGAGTTTGATCAGCATCCCCTTCTCCTTCCGCTGCTTGCTAGAGTGAATTGCTTCCCGCACTTGGATAACATTGTCTAGGATATGCCTACCTTTGACAAACCCCCCTTGAGGGCTGGAGATTAGTTTTCCCAGCAGA
Organism: Pinus albicaulis; assembly: GCA_034641835.2. Taxonomy (NCBI): domain Eukaryota; kingdom Viridiplantae; phylum Streptophyta; class Pinopsida; order Pinales; family Pinaceae; genus Pinus; species Pinus albicaulis. Next base: position 64,037,729 of record CM076569.1, on the reverse strand, counting down.
GGCTTGATTCTATTTGCAAGGAGTTTGGCGAAAATTTTGTAGGAGGCGTTGCAAAGCGAAATGGGTCTGAATCTGCCAAAGGTTTCAGGATTGACTTCTTTTGGGATTAAGGCTAGGAAGGTTGAGTTAATGCCTCCCCCAACCTTTGCTGAAGAAACCTTTTATCATTTTCATCAGATCAGTTTTGAGAATGTCCCAACATATTTTGTAGAAGTGTATCGAAAAACCATCAAGCCTAGGGGCCTTGTCTGGTTCCATTGCCCAAATTAATTTGATAATTTCTTCTTCTGAGAAGGGTTTCGTGAGTGCTTGGTTGTCATCTTGATTGACAAGATGGGGGATATTTGAGAGGAGATCTTCAGTATCTTCTATGTTGCCTTCATTCCCAAGCCCATACAGGTTTTTGAAGTGATTTTCTGCTGCTAATTTAATTTGATCGAAACTTTTGCAGATCTGTCCATCTGCATTTGTGATCTCAGTGATATGGTTGTGGGAGAGGCAGGCTTTGTATTGGCGGTGGAAGAAGGAAGCGTTCCAATCTCCAGCCTTGAGCCACAAGCTTCAGGATTTGATTCTCCAAAATTCTTCTTCCATTCTGAAGGAGCGGTGGGTAATGCTTTGGACTTCTACCTCTTTATTTAGGACCTTGGGGGTCATATTGATATCTTCCATACCCATTTGCAGAGTTTCCAGCAACTGGACTACTTCTATTCTCTGATTTGTTGGAGTTTTGGAAGGTTTCCTTATCCACTCTTTCAAGGCCTTTTTTCTGGCTTTTAATTTTTGCTCCCACACAAAGCTTGGGGACCCATTAATAGGTTTGGCACAAGTTGTTTGGACAGTGTCAAAAAATCCTTCTTTTTCAATCCAGAGGGGGCTAAACCAGAAGGGGATTGGGCCCAGGTCTTCTTCGGGATCCATGAGGAGTTGAATGGGCTTGTGGTCCGAGGTGAGTTTGGGGAGGATTTTGGTTGAGATGAGCAAGTTCTCCATCATCATGGAACTTTGAATAAGAAATCTATCCAACCAGGGAGATATGTGGTCAACCTCTGTTCTATTGTTGGTCTAAGAGTAGTGGCCTCTCACCGAATTAAAATCAAGAAGGTCCCACTGCTGCATTATCTCTTCCACCAGCGGCAACAGTTGGTCTCTATTACTGTTGCCTCCCCTTTTTTCTTTTGGTTTCATGAAAATGTTGAGATCTCCGGCCAATATGATGTTGTTGGGGGAGTGAAGTTCTAGAAAGTTGGAGAGGGAGTTCCAACACTCTCTTTTTTCAGCATAAAGAATATGAACATAAAGATTGAATAAGGAAATAGTTAACTTACTTGCGAGGTGCTTAAGCTCAGTGAAGATCCAGTGTTGGGTCTCATGGGAGTTAAGCAGATGGAAGTGTTCATCAGACCATAGAGTTGCTACACCTCCTAAAGATCCCCTCGAGCTTACTGCTTTGCCTGCATTTTTCTTCCATTTTGACTTGCTGATTTCAAGAAGGGCTTGCCCTTCGATTTTAGTCTCTTGGAGCATGAGGATATCTGAGGGGTCTATTTTCAACAGATCTTTGATAGCTTCGATTTTTGGTTGGTTCCCCAAGTCTCTGTAGTTCCAAGAGACTATCCGCATTATTTATTAGGAGAGGGGTTGGGGAAACCTCCCTTGGGAGGCCTTGCTCTAGTATTTCTCCAGATTGACATTTCTATTGTGGATTGACTTCCTTGTGTTTTTAACCATTCTACCTCTTCTTCCCTGACTTCTTTGTGAGATTTCCTTCTTGCCCTCTTCGTGAGTCTCTCATAGGTCTCATCCTATGAGGCGCCGGAGAGATCTGCCGCCTTTTTCTTTGCTATTTTTGCATATGAAGGGTTGGCAGGGCTGCCTTGGGAGACTCTGAGAGAGGCTTCTCCTCCTCCATCTTTGTTTGAGGGAGGGACCTCATTCTGTTCCAAAATGCCCAGAGCTGATTCTGGAGGGTCTGGAAGAGTGCTTTCCTTGGGGGTGGGGGTTGGAGTCTCTTTCGAGACGAGGGAAGAGCTCCTCTCTTCGTTTCCCTGATCTGTACTGATATCCCCTTTGTGGTTTCTTTCCCTTTTGCTTTTGAGTGGCCTGCTTTCTGGACCATAGTTCACTGCTTGCCCTTTGATTACTCGCTCTGCTCCTTAGCCTTTTTCTTGCAGTATCTCACAAAGTGCCCATAACCGTGGTAGTGTCTACATTTGAAAGGGAGTTGTTCATAGTCCAGCGCTTGTATATGGGACCGTCTGGAAACTGTTAGTTTTATTGCTTCCGACAATCCTTCTTCCAGGTCTACCTCGACGCATATTCGAGCACAGGAGTACTAATCTTTTCTAACAGCTTGGTCGATGTATTTTCCGAGGGTATTGCCAATGATTTGAAGGGATTTCTGATTCCAGCAATGCAGTGGGAGATGGGGAAGCCGCACCCATATTGGAACGGCAGTGGGCACATCTTGGGTGGGATCAAAATCTGGCGACCACTTATTTAAGTATAAACCTTGCGGCCCCATGAAATATGGCCCATTCCTGAAAATAAGACTTCAATCCTCAGCAGATTCGAACACAAACACGAAGAAGCCTTTGCCTACGAAGTAAGATTTGATGCCTTCCTTGATTAATTGAATCCAGCTTCTCTTGATCCGGTCTTCTACCGATTTGGGAGAAGGCTAGAGTTCCTAAAACTGCTTTATGAGGCCTCTATCTGCGAGATTCAGGGCTGATCTACATGTTTCTTCCTCCGAGAAGGCCACCGAAGGGGTGTTGTCGTTATTTTTTACGAATTTATGTTGCGATGCAGTTGGAGGGCATTTGCAGCATGCAGCCACCAGCGTCCGGAACGCACAGACATCAAGATGCCATGAGGCATGGCCGCTTCGAAAGGGAGCTAGGTCACGCAAACACAGCAACAGGCTCTCGCAGCGCATGATCCCATTCTATGCTTTAACTCTAAAATTTTATTTTAGAATAATAAAGTTTAAACTATTTTAGGGTAAAGTTCTCAAGTAGCTAGGTTTTGTTTAAACTGATTATAGGGTAATGTTGTTAAAATAACCTAATGCCATGGACATTTCCGTTTTGGCTGATCTTCTGCGTCTTTCTTTATTAAATTAACATGCTTGGATTCTCGACCCTAGATTATATGCTTGTTGGCTGTGACAACTCTTCTGTTATGCCAAACATTTCAGTTTTAGCTGATCTTCTTCTAGGCCTTTCTTTATTATCTTCAGGGTCTTTCTTTATTATATTAACGTGCTTGTTTTCTCGACTCTAAATTATATGCTTGTTGGCTGTGACAACTCTTCTGGTATGCCATTCATTCTTTTTATAGGGTATAAAATGTTGGCACTTTTCAGGATATGTCAGGACTTGAATTTGTATGTCAGGGTAAAAAATGCTTTGTACTGTTTTATCATTTAATTTTAAAAATAATCAGTCATGCATAACTGGAAAGATACGATGTCCGGTATAAAATGCTTTGTACCCTCTTCTTGTTGCCTTTTGTCACTTTTGTTCTGGTATGTCAGGAAATGAGTCTGGCACTTTAAAATTCTGGTTGCCTTTTGTTACTTTTGTTCTGGTATGTCTTTTGTCACTTTTGTTCTGGTATGTCAAGAAATGAGTCTGGCACTTTAAAATTTTCGCATGCCAGGGTATCAAATGCTTCCTACTGTTTTATCATAACATGAATGACTCTCTGCACATCGGAAATTTTGAATGTTCGTATGCACAGACGGAAAGATACTATAATGCAATATTAAAAGAATTTATGGTCATACAGAGCTGGAAAGCTTACAATGGCTTATTGATATCAAACTTTATTAGGGTAAGAGACGTGTATGATGAAAGGGATGTATATCCTGCATATTCTTATACTCCATCATATATTTATAGATATACACACCGTATCTGACATGATAGTATACATTACTCAAAGGATAATGAATGTCTTCAATGAACTATAGCAGCTATGTCTGGTCACTTTACAGTCTGGTTTCTTCTTTGTCAGTATGTAAAAACAAGACTCATTTGGAGAGGAATAAGCCATAAGTATCCATGAAAAAGAATTCGTTCGAGCAGAATGGGATTGGAAAATTATCATCAATTAAAGGGCTGCTTCAATTCAATTTAATTTCTAAGGTAAACCTCCGGTGACCATTCAAATGAGGAAGCCCTCTCGCAGACTCAACCATACAATACATTATACAATACCAGAGCATTTAGGACAGTATGCAGTCACTCCCCTAAAATAAAAAAACTCGAACATGACCTTATGTTGGGAAAGGATTTCATGCGACCCTCAAACCAGATAGCATATTTAAACTCATCCCATTGTAAAGTACTCTCCACAAATAACATTATAACATTCAAAGGGATTCATAAACAACCCTAAAACAACAGAGAAACGTTAAATCTGCCAAGCCATTGTAATCAGCCAAGTCCAAGATTATCAAACAAAATTTATTAACTCAAATCATATTAAGTAGAAAGGGCCGTGAAGAGATCCCCTTATTCCCTAAATGGATAAACAATGAAGGAAGAAAACCGAAAACCGTGTAGCAGATGCAAAATACTCTGGCAATCGTCCAGAAAAGAATAACCTCTACAAAACCTAGACCTATAATGTCGTATACATATCAGAAATTTCTGTAAAAGCCACGCCTCCCTGATCATAAAAAATGGACCAAAGAGCAACCGCAAGAGATCTCAGTAAAATCCAGAGACCAAGAAGGGGATGAATGAGGCCATGATGGCCAAAAATAGAGAGGGAACGAACGCCATGGAAGCAGCACCTGCCTCCATTGTTGGACTGGGAGCTGCTGCCTTCACCTCTGTTGCTGCTGCTGCTACTTCCGCTCCCACCATTATCATCACAATGGCCAAGAGAGCCGCAGATGCATAGTTGCCTGCCCCTGCCATTCTCGCTCACGCTCACAACGGGCCTGTTGCTACTAATTGATATGTGGAAAAGCCCAAACCTTAACCGCTATTCCTGCCGAGCAAATCTGAATCTGAGACTGGGCACCACAAATTCGAAGCGGAAATCTCCTTCTTTGAGGTTCGAACACTCGACCAGAATGAACTTGAGGTTCCAACACTGAGAAATGTGAGATAACAGAAATTGCGAGGAGAGTGTTGAGTATCCGGCGTATTAATAATCGTGTGCGCCTGGAAGGACCAACGGACAAATCACGCGTTTAAGTAAAAATAATATTAAAATATCTCCCAACGAAGCAAGCTATGTATGTATGAATGATTACAGGGCGGACAAGGAATAGTTAGGAATGGGGACAGCTCGGTAATGCGTGGCAACTGGCCATGTGTCACCGCTGTGTGGACCCACCAGCTCGCAACACCTCGCAAACAAATAATTTGGAGTCAAAGCAAGCAGGTAGGGCACGGTCCTCCGCTTCGTAGTAAGTAAACTAAAGTGTCGCTTAAACTTTTTTATTTTTGTTTTTCTATTTTAATTTTGAAATTGGTTAAGAAATTATTAAAATTATAAATTTATGTTGATATTTATACCATAAATGGTTTAGGGGTTTCAAAATAATATTTAATTTTATATTCTAAATTTAAATAACATAACATTATAATTTTAATGAAAATATATTATTTAAAAGCCCAAAAGATAAAAGGTTTCACGTTGATACCATCAACATAAAATGACTTAGTCGCCTATGAATTGTTGCCCTAATCTAATCTAATCTACGTAAATAGTCTAAATGCGGAGGCCATTCATATAAGTCTTCATAACTCATCACTCTTAAATTAAAGCTTAGTCTAACACAAATAGGTAAGCACACATTCTCATGGCTTACTATGCAAGTGAGCTCCTTGACAAAATTCTCAATTGGTGGTGGCATGGAAAATTTTAACGCTTTTATTTTAGGATTATCTTCAATTTAATATTATTTATTTTAAAACTATATATGTATTTTTGTAAATTTTATTAATTAGAAAATTGAGAATTACATAGCAATTTACATTAGTCTCTTATAAGGGAGATTGGACCAAAGTAAAAAATGGACTTTTCTTAAGAAAGTGAGAGTTAATTGAACTTAAAAGCTACAAAAATAAATAAGCTACATTTAATATTTAGGCTTAAGCAGCAAGTAACAAAATAAACTACAGTTATTTGATTACACACCAAAACCATTATGCATCATGTTGAGGGGTCTTAATTAGATCCTATAACCAAAATGGGAGTTTTTGGGTTGGCTGGAGTTTGTCCTGCTGCAAGGGGAATGCCAAGATTATGTTGAATCCACTCCATTCTTCTATTAAGAGTGTTGAGATGTTTGTGCATGTGGTCAAGGGAATGGAGGATATCTAGGTAAAGTTCATGGCCATCCATGATAGCCCAACCGATCAGAAATTTCGTTTACTAGTGTAAATTAATTGCCTACATATATTGATTGTACCTCCCTCTAGTGTGGCCAGTGCCTGAGACCTAGTTGTCCCTCTCAACTATGACTTCAGTGGCTAAGAGGGAGGATTGATGAGAGGATACTTTCTCCTCCATACTAGTGAGTTCAACCTGAACATGGGCAGGGGTGAGTGCTTGAAAACAACAAACAGAGCCTTAAATCCTATGGTGCATGCGAGTTTTCCCACGATAGACTCGCTCGTGATAAGAAGTAGCCCCTCTTTAGACCCAAGCTCGTTGATGTGGCATGAGGAAGAAAATAGTCAAGAAACCTAGTGTAATATTTTATGCCCAACAATTTGAGGTAGGTTGGAGGGCTCAGGAAGGATGATACTAATGCAATAAAAATCAATTTAATAACACAAATACATCATGCTTGTAGAGGTTAGAGAAGTTAACTATAGTATAGACCAGTGTAGTAACCCAATTACATAGCGTCTGACGTAACCACACCGTTAACCATCAAATTATTTCAAACCACTTGTCATCCAATTTCTTGAAAGGCTCCCATGAAAATAGAGTGATCACAGAGACATTATGAAAAGAAAACAGGGAAATTAGCCCCTTAGACCATAATTTGAAAGAGAAACTTGAACTAGCATTAGATGTATTAAGTCACCAAGCCTTTTTGCACCATTGAGCCTTTAAATTACCAACATTACAATAGAGGAACCACTCAAGAAATAGAGAACCAAATCTGATCTGAATGGAGGATGTTAGTAATGCTCAACTAATTCCCCTTTCATATTTTATAAATAAGTGTCTTATGTGTGCTTAAGGGTTCAGGTATTCTTGCAAATTATCAAGTCCCATGAGTGTTTTTCATGTCAATTTAGTGAGAAATTTAACATAAAAAAAAAGATTTGAACATCAGCAAATAAAGTGCAGAACATCACCATACATAACATTAACACAGGTATTTGATGAAGGAGTTCACCCCTCATAGACTACATCTCCTTGGTCCAGCTTCCATGGCTTGGGCCTCTATATTATGCTCAAATTGTCAAATTGACCTGTTTATAATGCTCTTTTTCTCCTGTAACCTACTCCAGTGAGTCCATAATGGCTCAAAATGGTTAGCTAGCCTCTCTCTTAGCCTGACTTGGTCGAAAAATGAAAAAGTCACGGCCTTTTCAAAATTTCCCACTAAATCCGGCCTTAAACTAGTTAACTATAACTAGAACTGGCAGTCTGTCAAATCTGGAGGTCCGCCAATTAATCCACAATTAAATGTTAAGTGGATTTTAAGTGCTAATTAAGCACAGTTAATCACTAACTGTGTGCTTTAAACTAATCTGCACTTAAGTTGTATTAGGCGCATTAATAAACAAGTTTAATGCTAAATAGTCGTGGGTTAAGGTTTGTTAATCTCCACGCTAATGGAGCTCTCGCTAGCGGTTATGACACATAGGTTCTATGGACCGAGGGCTGGCCCCCACCTTCCCTCGCCTTACATATTGTTTGAATTTAAATATAATTTGGTTCCTATACATGTTAAGAACCATGTAGTAGTGGAGGCAATAGGGCATGACGCTGGTAGTGGGGAGGTTGCGGGGTCGAACCCCAACGCCTCCACCCTAAAATTTTGACCACTGACCATGAGGGCACGTGGCGGCCTCCGGGCTTGTTACATGTCATGACCTCATTGGTCCAACCCAACACCAACCAACAAATCTGATGCCAACACTTGTCACCGTTCATAGGTCGACCTGTGGGAATATTTTGAGAATATTCTAAGGAATATTCCTTGGAATATACCTTTTGCTGACTGGGCTATACGGATGCCTAGTCAGCATCCCTGTCATCCCTACACAAAATTTGCATGTTTATCGAAGCGAACAGGTCACGTTTTCGGGAGCTTACGACGACCATTTTTCGTGAAACGAAGTGAGCCGGATTCAAAACGGCGAGCACTACGCGGTCGTTCAGGTTCCAAGACAATCTTAGAACTTATTTTTGAGCATAAAACTGAGCACTTGATCATTCCTCCCCACTGGAAGCCTTTTGGACCCAAAAATCTATTTCATTACTGAACATGTGGATGAGGGTACAGTTCCCTCACCCTTCCAGCCTTAATCCACTAGAATTTTCCCATTTTCATCAATTTGAGCTTTTCACAAAAAATAATCTTTTTCCTTGATTCTGGAGACCTTGTCTTGTTGTTGTAGACACTGTCATGCTGTAATTTCCCAAAATTTGTAGAACAACAAGTTGTCCTTGAAGAAACAAACTTGTTTCCACCTCGGTCGTCAATCAAAGGAAACTTGAAAACTGTCTCACCTGGAGCACTGTCGACATGGTGATTTTTAGTTTGTCTTGCCTTATACTTGTGTCGACTTTTGACCAAGTGTTTTCGCCATTTCCATGTACCCTTTTGAAACCAAAAACAATTACTTGTGGAACCTATGCCTTCTATGTCAAATTGCTTTGACGCTTTTTGTTGAGATTTTATTTCTTATTTTTAATTAAATTTGGAGAAAATCTCATGTAGGTGAGAAAATCTCATGTAGGTGACAACAATAGGATTTGTTGCTACATTGGCTCCATCAATTTTTGATGAGGAGTTAATGCATCCTATATTTGTTGTGAGAGAATTTATGAGTTTGTTTTCATTCACAGCTATAAAATGTAAGCACATAGAGGCAAGTGAGCATGGTGAGGAATGTGTAGTGAGGAAGAGATGAGCAGAAGAGAAACTCTGCTATTGTATTTTCTCCAGTTGATGAATGAGATTGCCGATGCCCTGTTAGGTGGACGTAGCCCAGATTGGTTGGGTGAACCACGTTAAAATCTATGTCTTTATGTTCGTTTCTGCTGTGTGTTATGTATATTTATTTTTGTTATTCCACTGCTGAGCTCAACACTTGGTATCAGAGCCTGCGTATCAGTTGTTTTTTATGTTGCTGTGTCTAATCCAAGAGCTAACTGTGACTGCGGTGGAAAAGTCGTGTTGCTTATTTTTTTGAGGTTAAGTAGGGCCGTGGAGATCGAGAGGCCGTGAGGCCAGATTTGCGGTGTAATGGGCTGCAGATCTGCATGGCTGTGTGGAGGCCGAGCAAAGATGAACTGCGCCTGAATTTTTGGAAGCACACAAATCGGTGAGTTGTGGTTTGATTTTCATGGCTGTGGATGAAAAACTATTTGCATGAATCGATGAAAGTTGCAGAGCCGTGAGCGTTGAACTAGAGGTGAATTGTGCGTTAAACCGTGCATTAAACTTTGACAGCGAGGTCGTGAAGCCGTTAGCTTGAATGCAGAATGTCGTGAGTTGATGCCAGCTAGTATGTTAAGGATGGTAAGCAGATCTTCGCCGTATGCAAATCTTCGCATGGTAAGCAGAACTGGAGAGCCAATGCATTGATTGACTGTTTGACTGTAGACGCCGAAAACATGGTAAACTGATATTTCATTAAACGTTTGTTGAAGTGGGTATTGAACGTTTTTGAAATGGGTCAAATCAAATCAATTTGCATTTTACCTCTATTCAAATGCCTTTGTATTTATTTGGCATATATATTTTAAATCGATTATAATGATGGCATGTTTTTAAAAAATAAATTGATTTGACATTTAATAATATTAATGCCATTTGTATTTAAAAAAAGAAGAAGAAGAAGTCGATTGGTTTTATATATGATATTATAACTATATCATATATCGTTTTGTAAATTGTAATATGCCATGATATTATAAGACAAGGGAATTTTCTTTTTAAATCGATTTGTAATATTAATTCCATTTGCATATGGTATTAAGAGGAAAGGCATTCTATAAGGTGAAGGGCATTATTTTTAAATAAAAATTCATTTATTAAAAGTTGCAATTGGAGGTTGTTTTTTGTGACACAACATGGCAAAAACATAAAGTGCCCGGTTTGAGATCGAGAAGTTTAATGGAAAAAACAACTTCGAAATCTGGAAAGTGAAGATGTATGATTTACTTGTGCAACAAGGCGTGGCGAAGGCGCTGTTGGGGAAATCCAAACAGCCTTACACCATGACAGATGATGAATGGAGTGATTTGGATGAAAGAGCACTGAGCGGCATTCGACTGTGTTTGGCAGATGATGTTTTGTTTAACATCGTGTCAGAAAAAACTGCTGTTGGTTTGTGGACAAAGCTTGAAAAGCTGTACATGAAAAAATTCTTAACCAATATGATTCTTCTGAAGAGACAGTTGTACAGCTTGCGCATGAAAGAAGGTACGACGATAACTGATCATCTGAATACCTTTAATACTCTCTTGGTGCAGTTAGAAAGTATAGAAGTAAAATTTGAATCCGAAGATAAAGCTGTCACTTTATTATGCTCGTTACCTGAGTCATGGGATCATTTTGTTACTTCTATAAGTCTTAGTTCATCAGAAACCCTTGAATTTGATGATGTTGTTGGAGCTTTGTTGTCTGAAGAAACAAGGAAGAGGTCAAATTCAGAAACCTCTACATCAGAAGCAATGATGGTCAGAGGTCGTTCTAAAGAAAGACGCTTCAGTAAGCACAACAACTCGTGTTCAAAATCGAAAGGGAAGAAGAGTAAGGTAAAGTGCTGGTTTTGTGGCAAATCAGGACATTTGAAGAAGGACTGTTGGAAGAGAAAACAAACATCCAAACGAGACTCTTCGACAGAGAAGAAAGAAGCAAACACGACAGATACAGGTTCGGCATTCATTTCAGGTATGAGTGATGAAGTGTTATCAGTTAGTTTGTCTAATCATGATCAACATTGGCTGTTAGATTCTGGTGCGTCAAATCACATATGCATTCATAGAGAGTGGTTTAAAACTTATAAATCAATCAATGATGGAGTTGTTTACATGGGAAATGATGTCTCGTGTAATATTGTTGGAATTCGAAGCATCCAGATTAAAATGTTTGATGGGACAAATAAAATTCTAACTGATGTAAGACACGTACCTGAACTAAGAAAAAACCTCATTTCACTAGGAGTACTAGAAACTAATGGATATAAAACCTTTATTCAAGGTGGAGTAATGAAAGTTTATAAAGGAATTTTACTAGTCATGAAAGCAAAGAAGGTTGGAAATCTTTTTCAGTTACAAGGAAGAACAGAGTCAGATCATGCTTCTACAGTATCTGAAAACGACAGTAATTCTATTCATTTATGGCATCAACGGTTGGGCCATATGAGCGAAAGAGGATTAAAATTTTTATCTGATTGTAAGTTACTTCCTAGTTTAAAATCTTCTAAGTTAGATTTCTACAAACATTGTCTGTTTGGGAAACAAAGCAAGCAGAAGTTTAAAACTGGAAAACATACTAGTAAGGGAATCCTTGATTATATCCATTCTGATGTTTGGGGTCCATCTCCTATAACCTCATATGGAGGATCGTCATATTTTGTATCTTTTATTGATGATTTCTCTAGAAAAGTGTGGGTCTACATGTTAAAGAAGAAGTTTGATGTATTCACAGTTTTCAAACAGTTTAGAGCATTAGTTGAAAACATCACTGGAAGAACCATTAAATGTTTAAGAACTGAAAATGGTGGTGAGTTTACTTCAAAGGAATTTGATAATTATTGCAAGGATACTGGGATCGAAAGACATAAAACCACTATATATACTCCTTAGCAAAACGGAGTTGCTGAACGCATGAACAGGACTCTCTTAGAGAGAGCAAGAAGTATGCTTAGTAACGCCAATTTGCAGAAGGAATTGTGGACATAAGCGGTTTCTATAGCTTGTTACTTGGTAAATCGATCACCATCAACTGCAATAGGATGTAAAATTCCTCAAGAGGTATGGAAAGGTTATCCATGTGATTATTCTAAACTGAAAGTTTTTGGTTGTGATGCATATGCTCTAGTTCCGAAACATCAGCGTTCTAAATTAGATCCTAAATCAAAAAGATATATCTTTGTTGGATATGGTGATGGGACTAAGGGATACAGGTTTTGGAATCCTACTACTCACAAGATCATCATTTACAGAGATGTTAAATTTAATGAATCCTCACTTGAAAATCCAAATGTAAATGATAAATTGAAACAGGATAATGTACCTAAGCTTCAACACATTCAGTTTGAAACCAGTTCAAATACTGATGATAGTCTAGATGAACAAGTTTCAGATGTAGATCATGAACGTGTTTCAGATGCTGATCATGAAGAAGTTCCTACAGATAATAATCAGCAAATTGGGGAAGTACCAGAAACATCTTTAAGGAGGTCTACGAGAATCAAATGTTTTCCTAAAAGGTATGATGATTATGTTACTTCAGTTGCTTTAACTGCTAACGATGATGAACCTTTGTGCTATCAGGAAGCTATAGAAGGTTCAAACAGTGGTAATTGGAAAGAGGCTATGAAGGACGAGATAAAGGCATTAGCCAAGAATGCCACATGGGATCTGGTGGAACTTCCTAAAGACAAGAAAACTGTGGGATGTAAATGGGTTTACAAATTGAAGAAGGGTGTTGATGATACAGAGGACAGGTACAAAGCGAGGTTGGTCGTGAAAGGTTTTTCTCAGAAAGAAGGAATTGAATTTCATGAGATATTTTCACCAGTTGTAAAAATTGTTTCAATTCGGATTGTGTTAGCATTAGTTGCTTTACTTGATTTAGAATTACAACAACTAGATGTTAAAACTGCATTTTTACATGGAGATTTAGATGAGGAGATTTACATGGAACACCCGGAAGGGTTTGTTCAAAATCGCAACGAGAAATTTATCCGCAGGCTCAAGAAATCATTGTATGGTTTGAAGCAGTCGCCTCGACAATGGTACAAGAAATTTGATTCTTTCATGATGAGTCAAAACTATATAAGAAGTGAATATGATCATTGTGTTTAATTTAAGAAATTGAGTAATGGCATGTTCATTATCTTAGTGTTGTATGTTGACGATATGCTTTTAGCAAGCAAAAGCATAACAGAGATCAACAGGTTAAAGGCTCAGATGGCTAGGACGTTTGATATGAAAGATCTAGGAGCAGCAAGACAGATTTTGGGCATGGAGATTTTCAGAGACGGGAGAAATGGTAAGCTATGGCTATCACAACAGAAGTATATTGAGAAAATACTCTTGAGGTTTGGTATGAACAATGTGAAGCCTGTTTCAGTCCCTTTTGCTTCCCATTTTAAGCTTTCTTCAAGTTTATGTCCTAACACTAATGAAGAAAAGGAATATATGTCTCGGATTCCATATGCCAATGTAGTAGGTTGTTTGATGTATGTGATGGTTTGTACTCGACCAGATATTTCACATGCAGTTGGGGTTGTCAGCAGGTATATGGAAAATCCAGAAAAAGAACACTGATCAACAGTGAAATGGGTGCTTCGGTATCTGACAGGCACAAGTGATTATTGTATCACTTATAACAGAAGCAGTGAATATGTTTGTGGATATGTTGATTCCGATTTTGCAGGTGATTTAGATAAAAGAAGGTCAACTTCAGGGTATGTCTTTACTCTCGCAAGTGGAGCTATTAGCTGGATGTCAAAGCTATAGAACATTGTTGCTTTATCCACTACAGAAGCAGAATACATAGCTGCTTCACATGCTTGCAAAGAAGCAGTTTGGTTGAAAGGTTTGTTTGGTGAGTTTGGTAGGTTGCAGGACAACATCAAGTTATTTTGTGATAGTCAAAGTGCAATTCACTTGGCTAAAAATCTCGCCTATCATAGTAAATCAAAGCACATACGTATCAAATACCATTTTGTAAGACAGGTTATCACTGAAAGGGGAGTCTCTCTTGAAAAGGTGCATACAAAGGAAAACTGTGCAGACATGTTCACGAAACCAGTTTTGTTAGAGAAGCTACGATGGTGTCTGGATTCTCTTGGCTTGCAGAAAAGATAAAAATAATAATGAAACAGGGTATCAGGCTAATTGTTGTCAAGGTGGAGATTGTTGAGATTTTATTTCTTATTTTTAATTAAATTTGGAGAAAATCTCATGCAGGTGCCAACAATAGGATTTGTTGCTACATTGGCTCCATCAATTTCTGATGAGGAGTTAATGCATCCTATATTTGTTGTGAGAGAATTTATGAGTTTGTTTTCATTCACATCTATAAAATGTAAGCCTGTAGAGGCAAGTGAGTATGATGAGGAATGTGTAGTGAGGAAGAGCTGAGCAGAAGAGAAACTCTGCTATTGTATTTTCTCCAGTTGATGAATGAGATTGCCGATTCCCTGTTAGGTGGACATAGCCCAGATTGGTTGGGTGAACCATGTTAAAATCTGTGTCTTTATGTTCATTTCTGCTGTGCGTTCTGTATATATTTTTTTTTTTTATTCCGCTGCTGAGCTCAACACTTTCTCTCTGACCTTTGCACTCTCTTACACTAGCATCTTATTTCCATCACTGCTCAACACTGATGTACACTGCTGCAAATATTTCACATCTTGTTTACCTCCTTTCAAAGGCAACCTTTTAGAGTCCAGAAACATCTTATTACAATCATTAGCAACTTCAATGAAATCAACTTGTTCATTTGATCAGGGATTAGTATTTTAGCTAGAAATTCAAAGTGCTCAGAAATGCTTCAAACCTGAAGGACCAGATAGATTTCATCGCCAGGATTCCGGCGCAACTCGTTTCGTCAAAATCCGAGTTCGTATGAGTAAGTTATTGTCTGTTGTTCTGCTTGATATTGAGCCTTTAAAGCTGAAGCCCACTTGGAGGAACAACAGATGTGCTGAAGATAGAATAGCGAAGAGAATTGATCGGTTTCTGGTGGCTGAGCAGATTGTGGACAGACCTTTACAAATTAGGCAGTGGGTTGGTTGCGGGGGTGCTTCTGATCACTTTCCTATCTTCCTTGATTTAAAGATTGGGCCCAAACAGCCACCCAGCCCGTTAAAGTTTAACAGTACCTGGCTCAAGGATGATTCCTTTAAAGCCCTCATCGTTGCTAGGTGGATTCCTTATAGGGCTGATAGTAATCTGGCTGCGGCTTTTCATTTTGCCGAAAACTTTAAGCGGATCAAGGAAGCAGTAAAGACCTGGTCGGCTTCCAAGAGATTGAGGGAGGAACTGGACCTGAAGCAGGTTGAAGAGGAACTCCGCCTGACCTATGAGGGGATAGGAGGGGGGTTTCTTTCTCAAGCAGATAAAGATTCCCTTGTTGCTCTTGAAAAAAGAAGGAATTCACTTTTGATGGATAAGGAAGAATCGTGGAGGCTGAAGAGCAGGGCCACATGGTTGGCTTGTGGTGATGATAATACGAAATTCTTCCATGCTTTTGCCCGAGGCCGGAAGGCGTCAAATACCATTTGGAGTTTGAAGGATGGTCATGGCATTGTTCACTCTTCCTTTGAGGCTAAAGCAAAGTTGGGAGTTGATCATTTCAAGGCTCTTTTTATGGCTCCTGATCATGCTTCTC
The DNA here is from genome assembly GCA_034641835.2 of Pinus albicaulis. NCBI lineage: Eukaryota > Viridiplantae > Streptophyta > Pinopsida > Pinales > Pinaceae > Pinus > Pinus albicaulis. Next base: position 64,021,939 of record CM076569.1, on the reverse strand, counting down.
TGGCGGAGGTGGTTAGAGTGGCTCAATTTTTTCCTAGATTTGTGGAGGAGGATGACAACAGAAATTTGATGGCTGAGGTTACTGAGATGGAATTAAAGGAGGTCCTCCACAGTTTTCAAAAAGACAAAAGTCCTGGGCCAGATGGTTGGTCGATAGAATTTTTTCTGGCTCTTTATGATATATTAGGGACAGATCTTCTGAAAGTTGTGGAGGATATCAGATCTTCAGGGAGGATTCCGGCTTGTTTTAATTCCACCTTCATTGCTTTAATCCCGAAAGTGGATAATCCCCTTTCTTTGGCTGACTTCCGCCCAATATCTCTTTGTAACTGCATCTATAAAGTGGTAGCCAAGGTGATTGCTAGAAGGCTCAAAAGCATTCTGTCTCTCCATATCTCAGGGGAACAATTTGGGTTTCTGGATGGTCGGCAAATTCATGAAGCTATTGGGACTGCTCAAGAGGTTCTCCATAGCATGAAGACCAAGAATCTCAAAGGGGCTGTGTTGAAGATAGACCTCTCCAAAGCCTATGACCGGGTAAGTTGGCTTTTTATACGTATGCTCCTGACTCACCTTGGCTTTGGAATTGGTTTTATTAGGTGGATCATGAGTTGTATAACCACGGTATCTTTCTCTGTTTTGATTAATGGGGCTGCTTCCCCCTTTTTTCATCCTGAAAGGGGCCTTCGTCAAGGCTGCCCTCTTTCTCCCCTTCTGTTTTTATTGGTGGCTGAGGGCCTAAGCAGAGCTCTTAAGGAGGCATCAAGACAAGGCTCTTTGAAGGGCATTCCGGTTGCTCATAATCTGTTCATCACTCATCTCCTTTTTGTTGATGATGTGTTAATTTTCTGCTCTGGTTCGGTGCGAGATGCTGTTACTCTTGGTGGGATTTTGGCCCTTTTTAGCAAGGCCACCGGTATGGAAGTGAATGTAGCAAAGTCCTCCATCACTTCTCAATTTTTGAGGGAGGAGGAGAGGCGAGAGTTTGAAAGATTCTTCCCTTTTATTTCTGTTGGTTTGGTTGATGGGCTGACCTACCTGGGGTTCCACCTTAAACCCAATGATTATAGGAAACAGGATTGGAGTTGGTTGTTGGAAAAGCTGGATAAGAGGTTAAGAGTGTGGTGTCATAAATGGCTGTCTAGAGCTGGGCGCCTAACACTTGTTAAGTCTGTTTTAGAGGCTGTCCCGGTGTATTGGCTGTCCCTCTCATGGATCCCAAAAGGAATTTTGGAGGCTGCCAGGAGGATTTGCTTTCGGTTCCTTTGGAGCGGGAAGCAGGATACTTTGGTGACCCCGTGGGTTCGGTGGGAGAAAATTGTAGTCCCTAAAGGTTTGGGTGGTTGGGGGCTGAAAAACATTTTTCTCTTTGCACAGGCTCTTGCAGCTAAGGGTGGTTGGAGGCTCATCAATGTTGACAGCCTTTGGACCCAGGTGCTTCTTCAGAAATATATTGCCCCTTTGACTATTGTTGATTGGATTAGGAATCCAAGCAAAACTTCTGCGGGTGGTTCTGTGATTTGGAAGGCTCTCGTTAATTCCTTTCACATTTTGGAAACAAGTTTGGCTTGGGATGTGGGTAGTGGAAGGAAGCTCCGGGTTGGTGAGGATCCTTGGATGGGAAGTGATCTTCAGCATCGTCTTCCTGGGCGAACGGTGGGGGCTTTAAGGCAGAGGGGGATTACTTTTTTGGCTCATCTTGCTGATCCAGTTCGGAGAAGATTGGGCATTCAGTCCTGGGTTTTGGCCTCTTCTTTGGGGCTGGAGATTGCTGATGAGAGGGCTCTGGCTGAATACATCAGTGCGTTAAAGCAGGCTCATATTCTGCTCCAGGAGCGGGAGGATTTGATTGTTTGGGATTATGATCCGTCCGGGATTTATTCTCCTCGGGCTGGTTATAAAAAACTTAGTGATGGGGCTGTCTTGGTGGCGGTGCGGTGGTGGTGGAAGAAACTTTGGAAACTTCATTGCCCCCCCAAGACCCGCATATTTATGTGGTGTGTCCTTGAAAACAAAGTTCCCACTTGGGACGTGCTGCAACATAGAAATTTTCAGGGCCCAGGATGGTGTTGTTTGTGTAATGATGAAGGTGAGTCGGTCAATCACCTTTTCCTTAGCTGTCCCTTCATTAAAGGGGTGTGGATGGAATGCTCCAGGCTTTTGGGTCTCTATTGTCGTTGGGAGGGCATTTCCGTGTCTCAGGCATGGGATGTTTGGTGGGCATCTCATTCAGAACAGAATTTAAAAGCTCTGCCCCTTCTTGTGATCTGGGGTGTTTGGTTGGCCCGGAACCGTTTACTCTTTGATGGGGTGGTCAGTACACCTGTGGTTATCGGTGCCATGACTGTAGGTCTGCATTCTGCTCTTCCTATTCATGTCCGTGTCGCCAATCAGAGGGAGGTTCTGATGTTGGACATCGATAGAAGATATCCTTGGGGTTTCTTTGATGGGGCGATGCAACAAAATGTTTGTGGGGGGGGGCTCTGTTGTTTTTCTCTGATGCTCATTGGTATGAAATCTCAGTCGGGCTTGGGGAAGGATCGAATAACAATGCAGAGCTGTTGAGCCTTAAGATCCTTCTGTTGTTTGCAGTGGAGAAAGGTTGCAGAAGGTTAAACTTTTATGGTGATTCCCTGAATGTGGTTAACTGGATAAAAGGATATCAGCAATGCAGAGTGCACCATTTACAGCATTTTCTTCGCTCTATTAGGGAGATCCTATCCTCTTTTCAATCTTTTTCCTGTCAACATATCTACCGTGAAAACAATGAATTGGCAGATCGAGCTTCTAAGAGGGGGATCCAGCAGGTTGGGGGCCTATGGCAGATAAGAGAACATGTTGGTGGCGATATCTCTGAATACATACACCATTCCTTATTTGATTGAGGGGATCCTCCTTGGCAGCCTTGTTTTCTTTTCTCTTAGACTTTCAATCCTTAGTTTGATGCTAAGTTTCTTAAATAGATATCTGGGTTTGGAGAAATATTCGAAGCCTTTGTCACAAATGGGTATGGGCAGTTGTATGGTCTTGCTGCCTATGTTCATTCAGCTATTCTGTTGATGTGCTTGTTTCTGAAGATGTGCTCGATTCTGCAGATGGTCTTGCTGTCGTTTCCATATCCATACAGCTTTTCTGAAGATGTGATTGATTCAAATCTGCTCGTGGTTACAGCGTTTGATTTTCCTATCTGTTCGTTTGAAGGTCAGGTCCTTCTCTTCTGCAGGATGATCCTTTCGTGTGCATATTGAGGGCCGATATGTTTTAATTCTGGCTGGTGTTGAGGTTTGGTAACGGGTTTTCTTTCTGGTAGATAGCACTCACTGTTGAAGAAGGTTGTTTACATATCTGTTACCTTTATGGTTTTCACATTGCTGGGCTTCATAAGCGGGATGAGCAACTGCTTTTTTAATAATTTACAGCGATTCTGGTTCCTCTGTGGCGGTGCTCCACATCGACTCTGGACTCTTAATTGGTGGCCGAATTTGTTTTGGATCGGGAGATGGTCTGTACAGGTGCCTGAGTTTGTTTTGAGTGGCTGCATTTTTTAAGGGCAGTGGCTTTGGGCTGTGCTTTGGAAGTGCAGCATTTTTGTTTCTGTCTCAAATGGAATTTACTGACAGTCTCGTTATTTGAACGTATTTGAACAGCTTGTATAAGCCTGTGCATAGGCTATGCTAGCCACAGATCCTGTCCCTTGCATTCAACCTTCGTGGTTTGGTCTTCCTGAACACACATCTGTGTGTTTTCTATTGTAATTTTGTACACATCTGCTGAATAAAATTACGCTTTTTTCTCGAGGAAAAAAAAAAGTTATTGTCTGTTGTTCGCTTTCCAAAACATGTAAAAAATGGGCATAACAGGTACAGTTGATGACATGGAAGCCCATTCAACAAAAAAATAATCTTTTGGGAATATTCTATACGTTTCTGCCAATGAGGCTATGACAAGTGGCATTTTCTAATTCACTAGTTTAGTATTTGTGGGGGTAAATTTCCTAATGATTCTAAGGTTTGTTCTGAAGATGAGTCTTGATTTAGACTCGAAACGTAGCTAAAAAATGAACACCGTGGAGATTCCGAGTTTTGTATCTAAAAAAATAATATATATATATAATATAATATATTATATTATATGGTTAAACATGTATATATTATATTATATAATAAATATTTTATATATATTATATATAAATCGTATTTAAATATTAATTAAGTTTTAAATTAAACCATATCACATTTCACACAAATGATAAAGTCTGCGTATAACATATGCCAAGGTTTAATTCACATATCAAATATGTAAGGTCTGTTACATTGGGTTTGATGTAATAAACAATTGCGCAGGTCCGTTATATATTTAAGCACAAAAGTTTGTATAAAGGGGAGTGGGGTCGGGTTTGAACCCTAGACCCACACCCCAACAGCCTCGCGCCCTACTAATGGGTTGAAAGCAATGTTTATTAAAACATTCCATTACACTAATACTTGTTAGGTATGCACTGCAACCGACGGAGCACGGAGGGGCTAGCTCCACAGCCAGCTCCTCCCCATAAGACCACAATGCATGCGACCAAGCGCTGAGAGCTTATTTATTAAACGTGCTTTGTGCGCTAATGAAAACACTAATCTAGGCTTAACTTAAGCTAACTGCATGATTATTCTGGTGGAAGTTTAGTGAAGCGCACCAGTCTTGGCAGACTTGCTATTTTTTGCAATCGTAACCGGAAATCTTCCAGAAATAGTGGAGAAATTGGGGGAAATACAATTTTTGCCATAAATGAGGCAATTTTCGCCCAAACAGAGCTCAGAAAGAGGCATTCTTGGCTAATTGACATGTTAGGAACTCAATGAAGTAGGTTGCAGAGGCAGAAGAGGTCTTCTACAAGTGTTTTTGTGCATTTGAATATTTTTGAAGCCTAGGGCCACTAGGTGTTGGAGGCATTACCAGAGCATCCAGAATCCAAATTGAGTAAACAAATAATCATTTTTGGTAGATTTTGATGTTTTCAACTCATTGGAATAGGTTCCAATAGAATTTGAATCTTGTAAAATAAATTTAAGCACACTTGAAGCTAATACAAAGGCCCACACTATGAAGCTGGACTAAGGAGATGTAACCTAGGAGGGGTGAAATCCTTCAAAAAAATTCGGTATATTGAGCTCTGTTATGTGTGCTTGTTGTGTTTATAATTGGTGTTGTTCAGTCATTTAAAATTATGCTTTTAAGTTTATGACAAACACTAAATTTCACTAAGCAAATTGAATTGGCAATCACATGCTCATGGACAAATCCTTGATGAACAAGAAAACCAAAACAAAGAGAATTTTATATCTGGAAATGATACTAGCTCAACAATAACTAGCAATTATTTCAGATCAAGTTGGTATCAGAGCACAAGGTTGCTTGCTATTTTTTCTTGAAGGGTTTTAATAGTTGCAATTTGTGTGATGCTTACAATGTTGAGGTTGCAAAGAGGAGAAAGGAATCTATTGGTAGCTAGTCATGAGATTAGGAAAAGAAGGAAGAAGGCTGAGAAAGTATCATCCTCATCCAAAGGACCACTCAAAGAAACACCTGAAGCACCTCAAATTCCATCTCCATCATTTGAGATTGAAGAAGTGCAATTTGTACAAGAGGTTGAAGTGATTAAAGAGGTACAAGCTGCAGAGTTTAAGCTTGAATCCAAAGTCAAAATGTCATGTTATGAAGAGACTCATGAACATTCTAAAGAAGAGGATGTTAAGAGAGACTTCAAAGAGATTCAAAGAATGGTTAAAGTCATGTATGAAGCATTCATCGCAGAAAAAGTTGGAGAAGGTTCAAAGCCTCCACATGGAGAAGGATCTTCAAACAATAATAAGGATGAAGAGAAGAGCTCAAAATGTAGTGGAGAAAATCCACCTCCATCTCCACCATCCTCATTTTCCTCATCCTCGGCAACATCTTCATTTTACACATCCACCACAAAAACTCATACCCCCACTCATTCCAAGATCCCAAAAGGAAAGAATCCATTACTCAATTTGGACATCAAGTTTGAAATTCCCATATATAATGGAGAGATTAATGCAGAAAAGTTAGACAATTAGATTCTTCAATTGGAAGTATACTGTAGAATTCAGAATTTGCAAGAAAATGGCATAAAGATCCAGTTGGCTTCATTAAGGCTAGAAGGAGCAGCACCGGTTTTTTAGGAGGCAAAGACACAAGAGGAAATGCAAATCCATGGTAAGATTTCCATTTCTTGGGTTGAATTCATTTCTTCGATTAAAAGACAGTTTTATCCATTAACCTATATGCAAAAATCAATTATGAGTTGGCAAAACTTTAGGCAGGTTAAAGGCCAAACTATTTAAGAGTACACTCAGGAGTTTAGAAAGAGGGCTTTGCTATTAGGAGTAAACTTGAATTCTCAAGATACACTCTTGAAATACATAGGAGGTTTAGATTCCTATTTGAAGCATACTATCCTTATGTTTAACCCAATCAATTTAGATGAAGTTTGTGTACAAGCCACACACTTGGAGGGAAGGGGAAAACAAAACATAGAGGAGAAAGGTGAAAGTGAGGATAAGGGAAAAGAGAAGGGAGGAAAATGGAAGGGAAAGAAGAATGCAAGTATCAGGAAAGAGAAGGAAAAAATCATTTGAAAAAATTGTTCAAAGACTGGCCATGATGAAGACCAATGTTGGCAACTTCATCCAAAATTGAAACCAGATAGATTGAAATCCAAAGAGATAAGAAAGATTGTTGCTATAGCTGAAAAAGACTTAGGGTTAGAATCAAGTGATGAGACAAAAATTACTGCTATGGGTTTGAAAGGGAAACATGTTGAAAGTACTAGTTCCTCAAATAGTCACATTAGCACTCCAAATGAAGACATACGAGAAGAATTGTTCCATATTAGAGTGATTTCTAATCATACAAAGATTGATGCATTATTTGATACGGGATCACAAGAAAACTTGATTTCAGAAGATTTAGTCAAAAAACTTAATCTTGAAACCATGGCATATCATAAACCATACCCTTTGGGATGGATAGTTAAGAATGCTAATTTACAGGTTACAATGAAATGCATTTTTAGATTTGCTATTACTGCAAACTTTGTTGATGAAGTCGAGTTAGATGTAATTCCACTTGACCTTTCTAGGATTATCTTGGGAAGTCCATATTTGTATGACAGGAAAGTGGTGTTTTATCGCCATGAGAAAAAATATGGTTTTCTTAAGGATGGAGTGGAGTATATTGTGAGAGCTCATCACAAGAAATTGAATACTTCTTTGGTTAATGTAGGGAAAATGAAGAGGTTAGTCAATGCAAGTCAAAAATTGACATTGATGATGATAAAAAAAATATATGTTTTGCCTCATAGTTTTCAAACAGATGCTTATAATTGTAATGAGTTGTTTCAGATTGATAACAGGTTGTCTTTGAAAGAAGGTGAAAAACATTTGTAGTAGTCAACATTGGTAATGGTTTTCAAGCTCCTGTGGTTAGTGCTTATTTAAGAGATCTTTGGATTATCCACAGTGTTATAAAACATTGGTCGACTTTTCGAATCCCAACGGGGATCCATCTTCAAGATGAGATGTTGAATGAAGGAAGAAAGAAGTACCAAGGCCAAGGATTAATAGTGACACAGAAAGAAAGAGCTGACATAGTGGAGAAAATGGGGGAAATACAATTTTTGCCATAACTGAGGTAATTTTCACCCAAACAGAGCTCAGAAAGAGACATTCTTGGCTAATGGACATGCTAGGAACTCGATGAAGTATGTTGCAGAGGAAGAAGAGGTCATCTACAGGTGTTTTTGTGCATTTGAATGTTTTTGAAGCCGAGGGCCACCAAGTGTTGGAGGCATTTCTAGAGCATCTGGAATCCAAATTGAGAAAAAAAACAGTAATTTTTGGTATATTTTGATGTTTTAACCTCATTGGAATAGGTTCAAATAGTAGTTAAAGCTTGTAACAACAATTTGAGCACACTTGAAGCTAATACAAAGACCCACACTATGAAGCTGGACCAAGGAGCTGTAGCCCAGGAGGGGTGAACTCCTTCAACAAAATTTTGTGTATTGAGCTCTATTATGTGTGTTTGCTTTGTTTATAATTGTTGTTGTTTAGTAATTTAAAATTATGCTTTTAATTTTATGACAAACACTAAATTTCACCAAGTAAATTGAATTGATAATCACATGCTCATGGACAAACTCTTGATGAATAGGGAAGCCAAAGCAAAGAGAATTTTATATCTGGAATTGATACTAGCACAAAAATAACTATCAATCATTTCAGATCATCATTCGATGCATATTTTTGAAAGGTCTCATTCAAAACATCCCTATGCTTGATCATTAAAAAGTCAAATTTTGACCTGCATTCAATATTCTCTTTATTTCAGACAAACTTTTCTTCTTCTTATGCGCTCTAACTATGTATTTGATTCCATCCTTAAAAATGTGATACTTATTCTCATGGAAATGAAATACCACTTCCCTATCATAAAGATAAGGACTTCCCAAAACAATACCTGAAATCTCAAGTGACACTACATCAAGTTAAACTTCGTCAAGAAAGTTTGAATTGATCTTCGGATGCACTTCCTTGTTACATACAAATTTGCATTCTTACATATCCACCCTAAAGGATAAGGTCTTGGATGTGTAATAGTTTCAATATTTAATTTCTTAACCAAGTCTTTGGAAATCAAATTAGCTTGAGAACCACTATCAAATAGTGTGTCTATCTTAGTATGTTTTGAAACGACTCTAATATGAAAGAGTTCAATTCTTGTATCTTCATCTTGAGCTACATTGGACATTAGGGGAATTTTTAGGTCTAAAATGGGTCTCCTAAGGAAAATGTACAATGAAAATTCACTTTATGAGAACCAATCACATTTTATGGGATGACATCATCCCTAATGGTTGGTTCAGGTGGCATTGCTTGAGTTAAAGGTACTTACTTGTCACATTCTCAATGGTGGATAAAAACTCATGGTTAACCATGATAATGCTCTAAGTACTTTGAAAGTCAAAGTAAAGTACTCATAATAAATGTCATTTCACATTTTTTCAATAAAAATATATTATTGTCATTTCATATTTCTTAAAAGAAACAATGCATATCCCTATACATTTATTATATTATATAATTTTTATATAGTATATTATTTAATGTTATTATATAATTTAAATAATATAAATTTTAATTAATAACAATAATTAAGAATTTATAAATTTATATTTATATTTTATTTTAGTTATTTAGGTACAAAGGACAAATGCATTATTTGTTCAATAATAATGATTTTTTCTTGAAAAGCTCATTCTTATTTATAGTCACATCAATACAATTTTTGTATTAATTTTATTTTTATACAACTTTTGAATTGAATTTAACTATGGTTACATGGATTGTGGTGCAAAAAGTGAATTGAAAATTCATAAATATTATTTTATTGTTTTAGCTATTATTTTATTATTTCCTTAGGAGGCCCATTTTAGACCTCAAAATTCCCCTAATGACAATTTGAAGAACTAGTGCTTTATATGTTCTTACCTTTCAAACCCATTGTTGTAATCTTGGTTTCATCTCCTGAATCTGAACCTAAGTCATGTTCAATGATTGTAACCATTTTCCCCTTCTCTTTGGCTTTAAGTTTGTTTAGCTTCAACTTTTGATGGAGTTGCAAACAATGGTCTACATCATGGCCATTCTTCGAACAATGTTTACATGTGAGTTTATATTTCTCTATTTTGATAGAACTTTTTTTCTTTTCTCTTCCATTAAACTTACCCTTTCCTTTACCCTCATACTCATGGAAACTCTCACTTTTCTCTTCTACACTATGTTTCCTTCTTGCTTCTAGATGTATGGCTTGAACACAAACCTCATCTAAGTTTGTGGGATTGAACATGAGAATAGTATGTCTAAGATACTTGTGCAAATCCCCAATATACTTTAACAAAGTTTCTTGAGAATACAAATAGACACCCAAAATAAGAGCTCTTCTCCTAAATTCATGAGTATAATCTTGCACACTTTTCCCTTTCAATTGTCTAAAATTTTGCCAGTCCATAATGGATTTTTTCATGTAAGCTAGAGGATAGAATTTCATTTTAATGGTAGCAATAAAATTTGACCAAGACATTGAGATCTTACCGTGGTTTTTAATCTCTTCTTGAGTCCTTGCTTCCCACTGATGAGCTCCATAATTAGACATATTTGAAGGGGTTAATGGTCACCTTTTTGCCTTCTTAGATCTCTTTTTCTTGTATTTTTTATTATTATTTGGTTTTATGATGCTAGAATAAAGGTGATTAAGGCTAACATACTCTGAGTGCCTAACATGAGGTTGAGTGTAGAAAATCAGGAATCAATAAGAATTTTTATAAGGATTTTATCATAAAGACGTGGAGGAGACAACAAGGAGAAATTATAGGAGGATTGTCCACCCTCCTTAACTCTGAAAGGCAGCTAAAGGATCCCAAGGTTTCTCTCTAGCAATTTGAATTCCAGAGGCAGCCAAGCAACTCAAGGAGGAGTGCACTCAATATTTGTTTACTTGGAGTCAAGTGGACTCAATCACTATTTTCTAGAGATTTTTTGGTAGCTACCCTATAGAATAAATAGAGCAAAGTTAGAGCTAGGAAGGATCGAAAATTTATTGCAAGCTATTGAGCCTTTTATTATTTTACTCAGTGATCAAACTTTCAGAAATGTATGAGGCTATTCTTTTATGAAATGGGAAGGTTGATTTCATTTTACTGATTTAAGTTTCAGAGAGCTAGGCTCGTGGGTTAGGGCCAATCCATGTGCCTCAGCCTCTCTGTTGTATTTGTTCTCTGCTTTATGTCATTTCATTAGCTCCTCTTTTGATAATTTTGTTTATGTTTCATTGTTGTTTAGTCTTTTCTTTCAGTTCCATTGTTGTAGTTCTTCATTTGCTTACAAAGAGTAATAGAGTAGAAGAAAAATCCAAAAGTTATGGTCAAGCCTTGCCCTCTCATCTCTGTCAATAGAATTCGAGCAGGGTTGACCTCTGCATAGGCCATAAAAAATACTTTCTATTCACTATTTTTACCACGCATTTTGTATGTTTTCGTGCATGAATCAACAGGTTTGATTGCAGGAATAAGTCTCAACAGTCCCAGAGAAGTTCTCCAACACCTCCTGCTTCATCTTCCATTTTCTTTCCATCTCTGTTTTTACACTCTGGTACACTTTGTTACGCCCTTATGCATAGTGGCTAAGCCTTCTATACCTTCCTTTTCTCTTATCGTAGCTATCGCACCCTTTTTATTCTCAAAAACTCCCCCAAAACCTTAAAGTTCCTTCTATCCCTTCTTTTCACTTTGCGTAGCTATCGCAACCATTTTCACTTGAAAACCCTCTAAACACTTTAAAGTTTGACCTTCGCATTTCCTCTTCGAAATTCCCACCATCTCATTTCGTACTTCGCACTCTCCTCCTGACTGCACTATCACTTCTCCGCCAACCTTGCGATATTGCAATATTGCGAAATCGCAGTTTCTATTGGTTTCATTTAAGACTTACCGCTCCAAACGTCGATTGCGACATCATTATAGAATTCTTCCATGTCATCCCGATCGCAAATCACATTTTTCATTTTTTATCCCCATCGCAAATCGCAAATCACAGTTTTTGTCCCCATCGCATTTCTCATTTTGCTTCCACTTCCGAACAACACTTCCGCTACCCCTCTAACTTTGCGATATTGTGATTGTGATATCGCATATCGCATATCTTATTTCCGTTTGCCATAGAAATTTTCAAATCATTCTGCTCCAAATCATTTTTGTGGTATGATAAAGCTTTAATAAGGTTTAAACCTTCTATTTCCACCTCTAAGCCTTGTTTCATGTGTTGAGACCTACATTAGCACCTTTAGCTCGTTTTCCTCCAAACTGCAAGCCACACTTTGTCAAGTTTAGTTTATCATGAATAGTTGCATGGTTAGAAGCATGATAGCATGGTAAATAGATCAGAGGATAAGTAGGGTGTGTTTAGAAGATTGGCCTAGCTAGGTGCAACTTATTTTAGTTTCTTTTCTGTCATTTCCTTTCTGCACATTAAATTGGTTTCATTTACATCATTTCTTTTTTACAAATTAAGTTAGTTTCCTTTATGTCATTTCCTTCCAGCAATTTTCTTTTCAGTTTTTATCATAGTTTAAGAAATAGCACCCTTTCGTAAAGTAGAAGAGGATGACATGAAAAAAATGCATCTGTTGTGTATATAGCATTGTCACCTCTAAGTTTGTATGAACCCCAGGTTGATAAAGTAAAGTAGGGAAGCCCCCGGGAGTTGCAACACTCTTGGTGAAATACCGAGGCTCACCACTTTTTGGCGCCATTTCCAGGGAGGTGTCTAGTAGATGTTTTTATTTTGTTTTAGCATTCTTTTCTGATTTATTTTCTTTCCATGTCATTTCATAAATATTAAAAAAATACAAAAGATCTGATTTTCATGCCTTGTAGGAGTAGGAATACTCAAAGACAAATCTTACCTAAAACCCCCATATCACCTCCTAGCCACCCTTCACTCTTCTTCAGTGGCAGTGAGAATGAACCCCCTATAGGAGAGCCTTCTGGATATTTTGAGTATCCTATTGGGGAAGAATAAGAAGACCTTGTTTCATCTGAGGGACCTGCTTCACCTATCTTAACCATGGCTAGGATCTAGAGAGCCTTTCCCATAAGAGAGGCATATGGGAAACTAAGATGAAAAACATTAGCCCCTCATCTCTTCCACACTTCCATTGACTTACCTCTGAGGACCCTGACACATTTATGTTTGGATTTGTTGTTGTTTGTAGGACTTATGACTACACCTCTGATGATCAGAATTTGAAGTTATTCCCATCCACCCTTAAGGATGCAGCCTTGCGCTGGTTCATGGGTTTTCCTGGGGATAGCATCACTACACGGGCACAGATGGAAGAGACCTTCAACAAAAAATACATAGACTACTGTAGGTCCAAGGAAACTAAGGATGAAATATTTAGGATGACTCTAGGACCTGATGAACCCCTAGAGGACTATGAAGAGAGGTTTCAATTACAATATAAGAGAGCCAATTGTACTCTTGATCCTGTAACACTTAAAACTGTACTTCTTTGAGGGATCATTGAAGAGATGATAGAAACCTTGAATATGCTATTAGGAGGAGATATCTACCAACTGCCTTATGAAACAATCAAAAATGTCTTTCGGAACCATTCTAGGGCATTTAGGAGGACAGGAAGAGCTGACCAAACCAAATCCAATACCCCTTCCTCTTCCAAATTCATAAAATATGATATTGGAAACATGCTAGATGATTTCAAGAGTGACATGTTGCACACCTTTGCTTTGCAAATGGACACATTGCAGGTCAAAAGGAAGTAAGAGGAAGTAGAGAGAGCCTTGGCCATATTTTGTCCTAGATGTACCAAGAAGCACCCAAGAAATGAATGTCCACTGAATGCCATAGAGGTTTTCTTAGTCTGTGAGGAGAATCATGCCACAGAAAAGTGCCCCTCCTTACCTGGACTTAAATCTCTATCTCAAGGTGGGGAAGAAATGCCAGAGCAACTCTGTTTCATCAACCAAAGAAGGCTTCAAGGCCCTCAGTCATATCAACAAGGTATGCAAGGTTCACCTTACTCTTACTATCACAACAATCAGAGTGCACCCATGCAACCTTGGTACACCCCCACTCCTCCATCCTGGTCTACCCCTCCTACTTGGCCTTACAACCCTTCATATCATCTTCAACCAGTAACCCAACCATTTCAGCAATATGTTCCACAACAACCTCAGTGGAACAATCCATCCCAAGGGTGGAGGCCTCAAAAAAATCAACCACATGCTCTAATGCCTCCACCCCAACCTCAACCTCAGCATACTCATGCTGCTCCACCTAGGCTATCTATACCTGCACAACCCAATCCAAACCTGAACAACAGACAGGCACAACAGGCTCTCAGTGGAGAAACATCCTATCTAGCTTATGTTGTGGAGATACAGGAGGTTAATCTCAGGTCAGGAAGAGTACTCCCAGAAAACCATCCTCCATCTCCACTTGTAGAGGTTGAGGAGGAAAAGGAAGAAGATAACACTCAAACCCAACAACCTCCTTTTCCTGAGCGCTTGATCCACCCTAGTCAGCACGCCCTAGAGGAGACTGAACTCCTGGGAGAATTGGAAAATTTGTGTAAAGATACCACTTCTCCATGCCATTAAGGATGTCCCTATCTACAATAGGCTCATTAAAGAAAAGCGCTTCAAGAAACTTGGGAGAAGGAAGAGAGATACCCCCATCATCAATGTGGTAGGGCAACTGTCTGACCTAATGCTGGGAAGGGTGATATTTCTAAAGTACCTAGTGTTATCACTCTAGTAATTCTAAAATTGTGAGATTTTAGTTTAAAGTCTAAGAACGCTAAAGGTAACCATAGAACAAATTTTAAACTCTAAGATTTATCCTTCTTAGGGTTCAGAGAGGGCTCTCTCTATAAGATTTATATTTTTTTGATTGATAAACTATTAGGCTAGTTATGATGGTGCAATTTGGTTTTGGTTTGGTTGATTTGGAGGGAAAAATCACCTAATGAAATGGATAGTGGGAAATATGTTTGTCCATTGGGCTAAGGAGTCAAAACTCAAGTAGAAAGAGCTTGGAACAAGGTCAAGAAGTCAAATGTTTTCAGGGCAAGATAGATAACCCATGAAGATCTTGGAAAGCTGTTTGGTGATGTGATATGATCGAGATAAAGAAAAATTAAGGTTTCCTTGATCCAGAAAATGGAAGTAGTAGGCAGAGGTCAAACAAAAGAGGGAAAAATTAAGGGTTCCATACTTTGGAAATCAATAGAAAACATAGAAATGATAAACAGTAAAGACAAGTTTCTTTTAACAAATCTTGAAGTAATACTCATGTTTATTCATTCAAATTTAGAACACATAATGGATGCATGTAACAAATAAAGATAAAAAATGACAAGAAGTAAATACTTCACTTCAATAGCTGATGCAGGGCCAACCCTGCCATACCCAGAATATTTAACTCCATGCATATAAACATGCATCTCAGCATCTTCCCAAATCAAAACCTCAATCACTGGAAAATTCACAACTATCACTTTTACATGCGGAAGCTTTTCAACATATGGTTTTAAAACATTGTATAATAAAATCATTTCATTGGGATCAATAATCATTACATAAGCGGAAGCTTCTGTAACCATGTGGCTCAAAATCATTCAACATATATACTCCTTCATGAAGTCTTAAGAAAAGACTTTAATTAAAACCCCATTTATTTAATTTCTCCACCAAAGCTCAACTCAGAAATTCCCATATGATGTGCGCCCTTGCCTTTTCATTATCACCCATATTCAATGTATGCAATTGAGCCATTACCAATTAATGTGAACAATAGAACCAGCGATCAAATTCTCCTTCAATATCACTGCATTTACATTCCAAGTTTCTGCCTTCCACTTCTAGCAGATCACCTTGTCAATCTCTTCGGCCCTCTCTCAAACTGCAACGCACAACTTGAATTTGGCAATCATCAGCAAACAACTAGATATTAAAATTTAGAACCTGGCAATTAACTTACCTTCTGTTTTGGCTTCCCATTTCCACGGTTCCGCTCTTCAGCTCCTCACTCCGCACCTTTCAACACTGCAGATCGATTCTACAAATACTGTATGTCATGTACTCCATTGCCAATTTTGAAATCAACTTATTAAATCAGATTCGAGGACTCTGTCCATCCAACGATGCTCAATTGTAGCAATCTGGCAAACATAGCAACTTAAAAAATACCCTGATTTCTGAACATAATAGAACTGGGCTTCAATAAAATTTTGAATCGATTCAAACCAAGATCAAAGCACCTCATTCCAGTGCTGTAACTTGCCATCACATCCGCATTCCATAGAAATGTTACTCTACAAGACAATTTATGAAAAAAACACCTACAGATTTCTGCGCCTACACCCTTAGTTTTAATTCACAACTTTTCCAGACAACTCCAGATATTAATTTACCATAATATGGCTCATAAACAGAATTCGAATCATTAAATTATAAATCATCAAACAATTCAATCGATTTCAGAATTCTTTGTTCTCATGTTGCTGGTAAGTATAGCCATATGTTCCCATTTAACTGACAATGCAATTCTGACTTTATTTCTGGTTTATTGCAGCGCTCCTACCTTCAACGCGCATTCCTACTGACTTGGATTTCAAACAGATCGAACCTCTGCAATTAATCAATACTCTGTTTCATCGATTAGACAGAGTTTAAACCAGAATTCTGTGCCAACAATGTATATGCCTACAATGTTCGACTTCATACAATGTATATACAGCTCTGCCTTTGGTTCAAATTGATTTTCCAATACCAAATTCGATTGATTTTTTTCCAAACATACCTTCCTGCTGAAGTCGACTTCAAACACACCTTCAAAGTTCAGAGACTAGCTTACTGCGTTCCTCAAACATCAGTAATTCATATAAAAACCAGATTCAGCATTGATTTCTTCAAATCGAGTTTCAATAACCCTTTATGCAACGATTTTCATATATATTTCCAGAGTTGAAAACAAGAATTGTGTCTTTTCCACTAGTGATTACAACAGTCGATTAAAATCGATCCAAATTTGTGACTGATTTACCCAGTTTCACAATTTAATATCTATCTTACACAGTGAAATAAAATTCTTCAAAGCTGGTATTAAAATATCAATTTGCACCGGATTCAATCCCAATTACAGAAATTAACCACCCAATTTCAAAATCCACCAATAAATCTCTAAACACACATTCATCATATTAATATACAAAATAATTACAAACTTTTCTTCCTGGCCAGATATTCAACATTTAGGCCCTTACAATTTGCCTAGAGGCTTACAGCCTTGGCTGTTCAAAACCTGCTCTCAACCACTCTCACTATTCAAGTGTCTTTCTCACAAACCCACTATACATAAATAATGCATTTAATTCACTCCAAAAATCACTCCACCTAATCCTCAACTAAATCTATATTTTAGGTGTGGACTCAACAAAGTCCCATAGATAGAATACCTACTCTCTAATTTTGCTCCTAATATATTTCTCTCATATCCTTTTAATTAATAAAAGAATATTTACAAAATCCTCACTTTATCTCCTATTTTATTAAAAATGACAAATTAATTAATAAAATAATAAAAATGTCACACCCCCCTTTTATCACATATTTACAAATGAAAAATGACCTTGATGCTCCTGCATCAGACTCCCAACATTGAAATTAATCATGATCGCCTGATCATGTGTTCGGATCTGTGTATGCCTGGATCCCATATCTTGTGTTGTAACTTTCCACTTGTCGCTGCTTCTTTCTGTTGTTCTTCTCCAGGTCTCCACACTTTATGCTGCATTGCCCCACTGGCTGTGCTCTCGCAATATTTTGTTGTCTTTCTTTTGCTTCTTCCAGTTTGTTTTACTGCTGCTGGCCTCTTCCGGGATACTTTCATCGTCATCCACCTCATCAGTTCACTTTCTCTGTCTAATAAATTTTCTCCAGCATCTTCAATAAAACCTGTACTCACAAAACAATTGTTAGAATAAAAACTACAAGGCTTCAGTGCCCCCATAGATGTTGCTTCAGCTGCCACCATAAGTGTTGCTAACATTGTTTTTACTCCCGCTGATGCTACCCCACATGTTGCTGCCTCCCAAACTTCCTGTCCTTCTGCAACATTCTTTTGCTCATCACCTGCAATTTCATCTGCAACTTCTTTCTCTAGTTCAAATGTCTCCAGCAAACATTTCAGCGATTTCTCCTCCAACATTTCATCAACATGCTGCAAATTAATTTCAGCATAACCTCCGTCTTTCCCTTCGAAAATCATCCGTAATAGTCCATCATCATCTTGATTGATTTTGGCAATCAAATCAAGTTCTTCAAACACTGTAGCCTCATCCTCTAACACTGTAGCAGTTCAAAAACTTCGCTCCATAGTCTTCTCTTGGCTATACAGACAAGCCAACTTTTTCTTGTCACCCATGGTAACAAGCCTCTGCTTATGAGACATCACTGTCTCACCTTCTTTCTGTAACAGTTCTTCTTCTTCCAAGACAATTCCAAGTAATGGACTATCTTCTGTATCACCTGTAACCACAATCAAATTGTTAGCTTCAAAATCACAAGACCCAATGGTCTCACTTGTTGATTCAGTCATCCGCAGCTCCAAGTCTTCTTTAGGACTCAAAAAATCTTCACTAGCTTTCTCTGGCAACACTTCAGTATGCTGCTCTGAGTTCCTTTCCAACTTCTCTGTCAGCACATCAGTATGCTGATTTGCATTCACCATGAGACTGTCAGCTAGTCTCGCCTTCTTACCATCCTCTGCTTCATAACTGTCATTCATGAAAACTTTCCTGCCTTGCTTCCTCAAAAAATTATCATGTACATAAGCCCTTTGTCTCTCCAATTCTCTTCTCTGAAGATCTAGTTTCCTATACAATTCAACAATTTCATTAGGAGTAGAACTTGGAAACTTCACACAATTTTCCATACCTTCACCAGCGCTTAACCAATCATCAGCTAGTCCTTCCCTCTCTGCACCAACATTCTGATTAGACTCCTTCGTCTTCATTCCCTCCTGAGATCTTGCTCTCTCAGCATCGATCTGAACAGCCTTCAGATTCAACTCTTCTTGAACAAACTCTAAAGCTTGTTCATCTCCCTGTGCTGTACCTGCAAACATACACAACTCATCAGTTTTAAAACCACAAGACTTTTCAGTCTTGACTGCTTCCTCAAGCACTTCCTTTTGAACAGATCTACGTGTGGAATCTTCAAATTCCATCTCTGGTTCAAGAACTCTAAGTCCTTTCTTCAATAAGGCAATCACACTTTGCCTCAGCTTCATCTGCAATGGTTTCCAAATCACTCTCTTTCATTTCAGTGGAAAGATCCATCCTCTTTTCTGATTTTCCTGCTCTTGCAGCCACTCTTCTAGTACCTGCAATTTTACCTTCATTACTGCAATCTCTCTTTCTCGGACTTCATCAGTCATCTCACCTCTGTGGCATTCCTCTGAACCTCTTCTCTGATCCTCCATGATCATCTTCTCCATGAGTTTCTCACTCACCATGAGTTGTACTAGCCTCTGCAACAGCAAGCTCTCCTGCTGCCCCTTACCACACCAAGCTCTCCTCACTCAGTCTTTTGGTAAGTACTGGTTCACTACCTCTGGAACCTCTTGAGCACTCTCCTCTGCTCTCTCTCTAGGCTATCTCTTCAACTCACCTTCTTCTTCAGGACACTGCAATTTTCCTCCCTATCCAGCCTTTAGCTGAATGTCAGGTTCACTGCCATCATCTTGTCTGCAACCATAAACTTCAATCACAAATTTCAATCAGAAAAATCATCTTACCTTTAAGATCTTGCATGATCTTGTCCTCCCTTCGTTTCTACAATCATGTTCACTGCAATTGTGTAGCTTGCATATCATATTTAAAAATATGATCTTCTTTTCAGTCATTCATCACATATTCAAAGAAAACACACTTTAGTTCTCAAAAAAACCTTTTGTCCTCATTCAGAAAAACAAATATCTCCTATTCCAACAGAGCCAAGCTCTGATACCAAAAATGACGCAGGCAGGGCCTGCAATAACCCAAAATATTCATTTGTTCAAACCATATAAGAAAACATTGCAATCACTGCCCAATTAAGATTCCAATCTGGGAAATTTTATACACTTCCCAATTGCGGAAGCTTTTCAACATATGGTTTAAAAACATTGTATAATAAAATCATTTCATTGGGATCAATAATCATTACATAAGCGGAAGCTTCTATAACCATGTGGCTCAAAATCATTCAACATATATACTCCTTCATGAAGTCTTAAGAAAAGACTTTAATTAAAACCCCATTTATTTAATTTCTCCACCAAAGCTCAACTCAGAAATTCCCATATGATATGCGCCCTTGCCTTTTCATTATCACCCATATTCAATGTATGCAATTGAGCCATTACCAATTAATGTGAACAATAGAACCAACGGTCAAATTCTCCTTCAATATCACTGCATTTACATTCCAAGTTTCTGCCTTCTACTTCTAGTAGATCACCTTGTCAATCTCTTCGGCCCTCTCTCAAACTGCAACGCACAACTTGAATTTGGAAATCATCAGCAAACAACTAGATATTAAAATTTAGAACCTGGCAATTAACTTACCTTCTGTTTTGGCTTCCCATTTCCACGGTTCCGCTCTTCAGCTCCTCACTCCGCACCTTTCAACACTGCAGATCGATTCTACAAATACTGTATGTCATGTACTCCATTGCCAGTTTTGAAATCAACTTATTAAATCAAATTCGAGGACTCTGTCCATCCAACAATGCTTAATTGTAGCAATCTGGAAAACATAGCAACTTAAAAAAAACTCTGATTTCTGAACATAATAGAACTGGGCTTCAATAAACTTTTGAATCGATTCAAACCAAGATCAAAGCACCTCATTCTAGCGTTGTAACTTGCCATCACATCCGCATTCCATAGCAATGTTACTCTGCAAGACAATTTATGAAAAAAACACCTACAGATTTCTGCGCCTACACCCTTCGTTTTAATTCACAACTTTGCCAGACAACTCCAGATATTAATTTACCATAATATGGCTCATAAACAGAATTCGAATCATTAAATTATAAATCATCAAACAATTCAATCGATTTCAGAATTCTTTGTTCTCATGTTGCTGGTAAGTATAGCCATACGTTCCCATTTAACTGACAATGCAATTCTGACTTGATTTCTGGTTTATTGCAGCGCTCCTACCTTCAACGCGCGTTCCTACTGACTTGGCTTTCAAACAGATTGAGCCTCTGCAATTAATCAATACTCTGTTTCATCGATTAGATAGAGTTTAAACCAGAATTCTGTGCCAACAATGTATATGCCTACAATGTTCAACTTCATACAATGTATATACAGCTCTGCCTTTGGTTCAAATCGATTTCCAATACCAAATTCGATTGATTTTTTTCCAAACATACCTTCCTGCTGAAGTCGACTTCAAACACACCTTCAAAGTTCAGAGACTAGCTTACTGCGTTCCTCAAACATCAGTAATTCATATAAAAACCAGATTCAACATTGATTTATTCAAATCGAGTTTCAATAACCCTTTATGCAATGATTTTCATATATATTTCCAGAGTTGAAAACATGAATTGCGCCTTTTCCACTAGTGATTACAACAATCGATTAAAATCGATCCAAATTTGTGACTGATTTACCCAGTTTCACAATTTAATATCTATCTTACACAGTGAAATCGATTTCTTCAAAGCTGGTATTAAAATATCAATTTGCACCGGATTCAATCCCAATTACAGAAATTAACCACCCAATTTCAAAATCCACCAATAAAGCTCTAAACACACATTTATCATATTAATAAACAAAATACTTACAAACTTTTCTTCCTGGCCAGATATTCAACATTTAGGCCCTTACAATTTGCCTAGAGGCTTACAGCCTTGGCTGTTCAAAACCTGCTCTCAACCACTCTCACTATTCAAGTGTCTTTTCCTCACAAAACCCACTCATATTTATACATAAATAATTCATTTAATTCACTCCAAAAATCACTCCACCTAATCCTCAACTAAATCTATATTTTAGGTGTGGACTCAACAAAGTCCCATAGATAGAATACCTACTCTCTAATTTTGCTCCTAATCTATTTCTCTCATATCCTTTTAATTAATAAAAGAATATTTACAAAATCCTCACTTTATCTCCTATTTTATTAAAAATGACAAATTAATTAATAAAATAATACAAATGTCACACCCCCCTTTTATCACATATTTACAAATGAAAAATGACCTTGATGCTCCTGCATCAATAGCTCATCACATGAATCCTGAAATATGATGCTAATTGGTCTGATCAAGTCTGCCACTCGAGATTTGAAACACAAAATCCTTCAAGTCCAATAAAAAACAACTATAGAAATATTCAACAATTTATTCAATAATAATACTTCTAAAGATGAAGTATTTATACATATTTGTTTACAAAATATCCTAGAATGCTTCTAGGAATTATTTAAGGAAAATAGAAATATATTTACAACAAAATAGAGACCGCTGCTTAACAAATAAGCAAGTTGTCCTATCTATCCAAATAAAATAGAAACTGATTATGGATGAGGTGCAACTGACTACCTTGGTGTCCTTCTTGCTGGCTTTAGATATTTCAAGTTGGTTTTGAAATCTGATCTGCTTTATCTTTTATTATTTCACTCTGATTCTCTTTAATCTCTGACACTCTTTAAACTTGGATGCTCCTTGACCACTGTAAAATATGTTTACTGCTGTAAAAAAATCTATTTTGACTGCAATTCAGCAAACTGTTTTCTCTTTTATTTTTCTACCTTTTTATCTTTCACAGTAAATCTGTTAATGACTGTCAATCTTCATTCTTTGGAATTTGTATCTTCTCGAGCTTCCTGAAATTCTCATCTACTTCTGTATACCTGTAAAAAGTTGGTTTTATGACAAACAAGTGTCTTATCTCATGCTACAATTAAAATAAATCCTCAAAGCTTCTGAGTAAGACTTTTCCTGTTGGAGTGCCTTGCCCACCTATCTTTTCAACTTGTTCCTTTACAAATTCTATGATATTTTTTTTATAATCTTCCTGAGGCATAAGCTTATCATTGATAACCAAAATGTTAGGCAGGCTTCTTTGCCTAAGATTTTCAAATTTAACCATGAATTTGGTTATGGTGATGTTCATATTTTCACACTTCTCCTCAAGCTACTTCATCAAGTTCTTATTGGTGATGAATTTATTTATCTCAAGGATAGTTTCAGTCCTGTCAGTAATCTCAAATTCTTCTAGCTCTTGCTTGTTTTTGCTATTAAGAAACTTGATCAATTCTATTGCTTTTTCTGGTTTGTTATCAAGTTCATCTTTAGTCTTCTGAATTTTTGCTAATGCTGCTTTGAGTAAATCTCTCTTTTTAAAATCACTTGAATTGAGGGCCACGCATCATTGATGGCTTCAATGATCTTGTTCCATAAATGATTTTTCACATATGAAATTTGTTCCTTTAAGGTTAATTCCTTCTGTAACTTCTTCAATTCTTCATTTAGTCTAATAGCATTTTTCTCATCTGTTTTGGCATTTATTTGAGCTAACTTGTTTGTATTTTCAAGGTTATCAACCATATTTTTCAATCTGTTAATTTCACTTGTCTGAAGTGACATTTATTCCATAGCTCTCACTAGTTTGTGTTGAGATTGCAACAAGATGATGAGCTTAGTGGAAAGAAGTCGCCTTCACTAAGTGGGCCCGCAGGCTATTTTTGGCGCAAAGTCTATTTTTAGACTATGTCTATTTTTAGACATATGGATCATGTTCTATGAGTTGCAGGATGCTATTTGTGGATGGTTAGTCAAGTCAGAAAAAATAGATGGACTTCTATTTTTAGACATACTGGGCGGAATCTATTTTTAGATTGCCAGTCTAAAAATAGATATGTCGAATATTATTAGCTCTTAATAATATTTGGACTCTAAACATTATCTTATCCTCTTGGAGCACTTCAGTTAAGTGCACAGATGTGGCACATGCAGCTGATAGAAGGAATTACGCTATTCTTGAGGGTTTAGTGGAGCTATTGCATGGAGACTTCAGTTACAACTCAGGTGACAGAGTTTGGTGGAGTTGATTGAGGAGTTAATGGACTTGTGTTCAGTTTAACTCAGTTAAACATAGTTGAGCTAGTTGTATCTATTCTAACTGATTGATACACTAGTGAGAGTGGTGTGAATTAATTATTGATTAATTCACTAATTGTAAACTCATAAATCAACTAAATAATACATTAGTTAACTTCAGTGCATGGACAGTTTCAGTGGAGACCAGTGGAGAGGTAGGTGAAAGAGCAAGTGTGACTATCAGTTGTGACTATACTGGTGCATGGGTTTGAACCACACATTGATGGAGATGCCAATGAGGATTGTATAGTGCATACCAGAGGGATTTGAACTTAGATTTGGCCATTATTCATCTTGGATTGCGCAGTAGAGGCAGGCTAACAGGTGGAGCAGATTGGAGCATGTGTTTTGTTAGATCTGAGCTTGTGTAGTGTGTAACAATTGGAGATTGTACTGAGAGCTTGTGAGGAATTTGTACAATGATTGTTACATGATATCTATCATTCTAATATATAGATAGTTGGGGGTTTTTAGCTTTAAGCTTTCCCATAAATAATGTGTTTATATGTGTGATTTTTTATGGTTTTAATGTGCGCAAGCGATTGTTTATATTTCCGCAATTAATGATCAATAGTAGAAGAGGTTATGTATTATGCATGAAGCTCAAATAGTGTGTGATCAGGATAATCTCGGTGAATAATTTAACATTTATTAAAATTTCTACATGGTATCAGAGCGATATTGATCATTAGAGCAATTAAAAAACATTGAAGCGGTTGAGTTTTGTGCTGGTGGAATTCAAATTTGCAGCAGTGTTTTCTTGGTGTCGAAGTTGAGATGTCTTTCAACGGATTGCGATTGGAGTATGCCCTTGAGGGCAGCTCAAATTATATTGCATGTAAGGATAGGATGGAGGCGGTGTTAGATGACAATGGGTTGAAGGAGTTCATAGATGCTAAAGTCCGAAAGCCTACTTCTAGCGATGCTGCCGTACTTGACGCATGGCAAAAGAAGACAGCAAAGTGTCGAAGGATTCTGTTGGAGGGCGTGAAGGATCACATAGTGTCCAGCTTGCATGGTAAGGCTTCTCCATTCTTGATGTGGAAAGCCTTGACAGATTTTTTCCGAAGCAAGAGCGACCAGAGGAAGTTGGCACTCAAGGATAAACTCAGAAACATAAAGATGGAGAAAGGCGACAATATGCCCAAGTACCTCACGAAGTTCATCCAATGCAGGGATGAGCTGGGAAGTGTGGGGCTAACTGCTGATGATGAGGACTTGGTGATATTGGCTCTCTTTGGGCTTCCGAAGAGTTGGCACTCCTATCAGGACTCTGTCAATGGTCGGGAGAAATTGCCAGGATGGGAGCGACTTTGGTCGGATCTTGTGCAAGAGGAGATAAGGCGGAGTACCAGGGACGGATCTTCATCAAAGAAATCTGATGAAGAGAATTGCGCTTTGGCTGCCAAAGCAAAGAAGGGGAAGAGCAAGAAAGCTTCTCATTTCGGTGCGAAAGGCAAGAAGCAGGACATGTCCAAGGTGAAGTGCTTTCACTGTCACCAACACGGACATTATGCCACAAACTGTCCGCAGAAGAAGAAAAATAAGCAGGCTACTGGATCTGCAGCTAGAGAGGCCTTATCCTCGCAGTTTGAGCTGGATTTTTCACTGATCACATGCTTGGTCTCAAGTGTGATGGGTTCAGTGTGGTTTCTGGATAGTGGTGTGTCTTTTCACATGACAGGAGATCGAGATTTGTTTACTGATCTTGATGAGAAAGATCTTGGAGTGCACATCGAGATGGGCGATGATGGTAGATACAGTGCGACCGATATCGGTACCATTTCCTTTGAGAGGGAGTCTGGTAAACCCTTCATATTGAAGGAAGTGATGCATGTTCCAGGATTGAAGAAGAATCTTATCTCTGTGGCGATGTTAGAAGACAAGGGATATGATGTTGTCTTTAGTGAAGGAAAGGCTTTCCTGCGCAGTAAGGCAACTGGTGAGACCCGGAGGATAGGGGTTCGAGTTAAGAACCTTTATCAATTGCAGGTAGATGGCTACACAGCAATGGCAGGCAAGGCAGAAGGAGTGGTGAGCCGGGATGATGGCGAGTTGTGGCACCGGAGATTGGGCCACCTTCACCATGGAGCTTTGAAGATACTGCAGCAGATTTCTATTGGGCTTCCTAAAGGCACTCTTGCGCAGTCAGATCAGTGCAAGGGGTGTACCTTGGGAAAATTTGTGAAAGCCACCTTTCACGAGAAGGATAGTCGCGCCACGACGATCCTTGAGAGAATTCACACAGACATGTGTGGACCTTTCTCAGCAGCTTCGACAGCAAAGCACAGGTATTATGTGATATTTGCTGATGATTTTTCTCGTAAGTGATGGATCTTCTTCATGCAAAAGAAGAGCGAGACATACTCAAAGTTTTGTGAGTTCAAGGCACTGGTTGAGAGAGAATCGGGGAAGCAGGTGAAGGCTCTTAGGAGCGACAATGGTGGTGAATTCATCTCTGGTGAATTCAATGACTTTTGCAGCGCAGAAGGAATTCGAAGAGAGCTCATAGCACCTCATAACCCATAGCAGAACGGGGTTGCTGAGCGGAAGAACAGAACGATCGTGGGTGCTGCACGGGCGATGTTGCATGATCAGGGCCTACCCATTCACTTATGGGCGGAGGCATGCAATACTGCAGTATATGTGCAGAACCGTTGTCCTCACAGGATACTTGGCATGAGTACACCCGAGGAGGCGTTTTCTGGTAAGAGGCCTGATATTTCCCATTTGAGGACTTTTGGTTCACCTGTTTACATTCATGTGACGAAGGATGCCAGGAAGAAGCTGGAGCCGACTGCAGAGGTTGGGATATTTTTGGGGTACACTGATACACCCCACAACTATTGTGTGTATTTTCCAGACAGTCGCAAGACTGTTGTGCGACGGGATATCAAATTTCATGAGGAGAAAGCCATGAAGTGTTCGCTTGAGAGGGAGCCACACTTGCATGCAGATGAGGAGCTATTATTTCCTAAGGATGAGTCTCGGGATGTGGATCAGCCACAAGATGAGGTTCATGGAGTGGGAGAGACCACTCATGCAGTGCCAACCATCAGAGGGCGCAAGCGCACTACAGAAGCTGAGCGACTGGCTCAAGATGCAGAGAAGGTTGTAGGACCACCTACAGCACAGCGCAGACAGAGACAGTCACCGGATCGGTACACAGGATACATGGCTCTTGTGAGTCAATGTGTTGTGACGGAGCCATCCTCTTTTGAGGAAGCTGTGGAGGAACCCGCATGGGTTGATGCCATGATCGAAGAATATGATTCGATCGTCAGGAACAGTGCATGGGAGATTGTCCCAAGACCGATGGGGAAATCAGTGGTGGGTTCGCGATGGATCTACAAAGTGAAGCAGGCAGCTGACGGGAGTGTGGAGAAGTACAAGGCGAGAATTGTCGCCCGTGGCTTTTCACAGATCGAGGGGATCGATTATGAGGAGACTTTTGCACACAATGAGTATTCTTCCATACGGACGATTCTTGCTCTCTCAGCGCAGATGGGGTGGCACATTCATCAGATGGATGTGAAGACTGCGTTCCTCAATGGAGTCATTGAGGAGGAGGTGTACATAGAGCAGCTAGAAGGTTTTGAGATCTTCAGTAGTGAGTCGCATGTGTGCAGGCTCAAGAGAGTGATGTATGGGTTGAAACAAGCACCTCATGCTTGGTACACACGGACAGACAGTTATTTCACCGGATTTGGATTCTCCAAGAGTGAGGCGGATCCGAACCTATACCAGATTTTGGTGGAGGGTAAGTTGCTGATCATTGTACTTTATGTAGATGATTTGATTTTGACAGGTGATGAGCTGTTGATACTCTCATGCAAGGAGGATCTTGCAAAAGAGTTTGAGATGAAGGACTTGGGTCTCCTTCATTATTTCCTGGGATTGGAAATTTGGCAGTGCAGTGATGGACTGTTTGTTTCTCAAGGTAAGTATGCCCGGGAGATACTGGAGAAGTTCAACATGCATGGCTGCAAGCCTATTGATACTCCTCTTTCTAGAGGTTGGAGGAAGGAGGATGCTACTTCAACAGAAGTAGTGGATGCCACTGTTAATCGACAGTTGGTGGGGTCGCTTATGTATCTGGTCAATACATGACCCGACATATGCTATGCTGTTAACCAACTTTCACAAGCTATGGTTAAGCCAACCAAGCTCTTCTGGAAGGCAGGCCAGCATGTATTGAGATATCTCAGAGGCACATCGGGATATGGATTGTGGTATAGATAGTCGGATGATGTGAAGCTGTGTGGCTTCACGGATGCAGATTGGGCAGGGAGCCCAACGGACAGAAAGAGCACATCTGGAGGGATTTTCAGTATCGGGTCGATAGCATTTTCTTGGTACAGCAGGAAGCAGAGATCCGTGGCACTCAGTTCAGCAAGGCCGAGTATATGGCAGCAATTTTGGCTGCATGTGAGGCTATATGGATGAGGAAGATCCTGGTCGGGTTGTTCGATTCACACTTGGATCCTACTGTGATTTATTGTGATAATCGGAGTTTCATCAAACTCTCGGTTAATCCAGTATTTCATGATAGATCTAAACACATTGACATCTGGTATCATCATATCATAGATTGTGTGCGGCGGAAGATCATGTTACTTTCCTTGTTAATGAGGATCGGAGATCGATATCTATTGGAAAATACAGAGACAAATTTGAATACCACGGAGGCGGGATAGGGGTTGTAGATAATCCATATCTTGTTGAGAGGTGGCGAGATTACCTTTCTGGATGACAGGCTTAGTGGAAAGAAGTCACCTTCACTAAGTGCCCGCAGGCTATTTTTGGCACAAAGTCTATTTTTAGACTATGTCTATTTTTAAACATATGGATCATGTTCTATGAGTTGCAGGATGCTATTTTTGGATGGTTGGTCAAGTCAGAAAAAAATAGATGGACTTATATTTTTATACACATTGGGCGGAATCTATTTTTAGATTGCAAGTCTAAAAATAGATATGTCGAATATTATTAGCTCTTAATAATATTTGGACTCTAAACATTATCTTATTCTCTTGGAGCACTTGATTAAGTGCACGGTCTTTATGCGAGGTTGTGAAGGAATTACGCTATTCTTGAGGGTTTAGTGGAGCTATTGCATGGAGACTTCAGTTAGAACTCAGGTGACAGAGTTTGGTGGAGTTGATTGAGGAGTTAATGGACTTGTGTTCAGTTTAACTTAGTTAAACATAGTTGAGCTAGTTGTATCTAGTCTAACTGATTGATACACTAGTGAGAGTGGTGTGAATTAATTATTAATTAATTCGCTAATTATAAACTCATAAAACAACTAAATAATACATCAGTTAACTTTAGTGCATGGACAGTTTCAGTGGAGACCAGTGGAGAGGTAGGTGAAAGAGCAAGTGTGACTATCAGTTGTGACTATACTGGTGCATGAGTTTGCACCACACATTGATGGAGATGCCAATGAGGATTATACAGTGCATACCAGAGGGATTTGAACTTAGATTGGGCCATTATTCATCTTGGATTGCGCAGTAGAGGCAGGCTAATAGGTGGAGCAGATTGGAGCATGTGTTTTGTTAGATCTGAGCTTGTGTAGTGTGTAACAATTGGAGATTTTACTGAGAGCTTGTAAGGATTTTGTACAATCATTGTTACATGATCTCTATCATTATAATATACAGATAGTTGGGGGTTTTCAGCTTTAAGCTTTCCCATAAATACTGTGTTTATATGTGTGATTGTTTATGGTTTTAACGTGCGCATGCGATTGTTTATATTTCCGCAATTAATGATCAATAGTAGAAGAGGTTATGTATTATGCATGAAGCTCAAATAGTGTGTGATCAGGATAATCTCGGTGAATAATTTAACAGTTAGTCAAATTTCTACAGTTTGCTGGCCTCATCTGTAGGGTGAGCTGCTGTAGTGGATGACTTTGTAACTGATGTTGTAGATGATGTCACTAGCACTGCAGTAGCCAGTGGCTCTTTGTGTGCCAACTCTTTTGCTAGAGGTGATGGCACAACTGTAGTGACCATAGGAATAACTGAAGAAATTTATGGTGTTTCTTTTTCATGGACAAGCCTATCCATTTGAATCTCCATCTCTTTGATCTGTGCTATCAGCTGAAAGATCAAATTCATCATGTCATCCTTCTCATTTTTTCCTTGTATTATTTCCTTAGCTTGAGGATTTTCACTTGATGGCAATTTAAGTTGTTTCCTTAATGCTGCAATGTCCTCATTTTTCTTCTTCACTAACTGCTCCGCTACTTTGACATTTGCAGGGTCATATCCAACTGGCAAGACCAATTCTTCTAAAGATTTAATTCTGAGATCTTTACAATATAAGGATTCTTTGTCAAGTTTAATTTGACTTTCATGTTTGTGATAGTGTTATGAAGTTTCTAAACACTCATAGCTTTAGTTATAACAGTAGAATACAACATCTCATTGAATTCTACAATAGGGTATTCTACCTTATAGTCAATATCTGCTAATGGAGTGTGCTCAATGTCTACAATAGGGGGTTGTAGAGGATTTATAACTATGGCAGTCTTAGAAGATGCAGTTGGAGTAGGTTTAGGTATTTTGAAGCTTTTTTGACTACAAAACTCTATTTTTAGGCTTTTCTGGCTACTTCTGCAAGATTAAACAGTTTGAAGAAGTATTTTTGACTCTGGCAAAGGTTCTTTGATTTAAAACACGTAGAATATGGTCTTTTCTTGGATTTTTTATTTTCAATTTTGGACTCTCAACTTGATTTACAGAACTTCACTGGTTATAAAACAAGAAACAAGGGTTTTTGAATTTTTCAATGTATAACAGGGCTAAGAATATTTTGAAATTAGGCACAGATAGTTTGGCTACCTTAAGAGGATTTTTGGGCTCAATTTGGAGTTTAAAATAGTTTAGAAAAACTATATAAAATCAATTTTTTCATTCAAAATAGTGCGGAGCATAAAACAACGTTTTTTTTTTTTTTTCAGAAATTTTGACAGGGTTTGGCCTGTATTTTGGATCTTTTTAATAGTCTTGTTTTCAATAATTTGAACTATGACTAGAATTTTTCATTAAATGTCTTTAAAACTGATAACAGGTTCGAATTTTGGAGGAATACTTGTTATATGCAGGTACAGGGCTTTGAGGATGCCTCTCAGGCTTTTAAACATATTTCTGTGGTGTTTTTCTGATCTCTGGAGCAATTCAAAACTCCTCGGAAATCTTTAATGGCTACAGGCGGAAGTTTGCAGGTTCTAGGCACGAAAATAGTGAATACAGGCTTGTTCTCTGTGTTGGAATATAAAATAAATTTTATATGCGAAGAAAGGAAGAATAACAGTTCATTTCATGGTTTATTGGGGAAATTAGGTTTGATTTAACCTACAATGAATAGTGGTCAAATTAGGCAGAATGGCGGTTTTCGGGTTCTATAGGCGAAAAACCATCGATGGTTTATCGCGCACAACTTAGGCGGTAAGTGGTTTCAAATGGATCAAATGCGATCCAGTAAAAAGACACCACGTCAAGGAGAGAGAAAGCTGCAAAAATTCTCATTTTGCATGGAAATGAAATGGTTAGAAGCGGGCAACTTAATTTGCGATTTTGTTTGTTCGTCGTTGGATCGTGAGGAGTTTATGCGAACGGTCAAGATCAATTTTGAAAGTTTCATCGAGATTGGGGTGGGATCCATGGTATTGCGCAGTAGAGGCAGGCTAAGGGCTGGCAAAGATCGGTTCATGGATTTGCAAGATCGGGCCTGATTAGTGTGTAGCAATTGGAGGTTGTACTGAGAGCTTGTGAGGAGCTTTGTATGATGATTGTTACATGATCTCTATGAAATATATAACATACATATAGTTGGGGGTTTTCAGCTTTAAGCTTTCCCATTACATACTGTGTTCATATGTGTGAATTTTTATGGCTTTAATGTGTGCATGCAATTGATTTTATTTCCGCATGTGATGATCAATGGTAGAAGAGATTATGTATTGTGCATGAAGTCAAATAGTGTGTGATCATGAGAATCTCGGATATATAACATATCAGTTATATAATTTCTACAGAGCTTGTAAGTTTAGTAAAACAAATATAATATCTGCATACCATGGTGAGTCTGAAAAGGCTTAATTGATCTCCGGAGTCACTATCTCTTCCTGATCATCTATTTGGGAAATTAAATTTATTTCTAGGGCATGAAAATTTGATTCGGCCATGAGTCTAGCTAAAACTTGACCTTTTATCAACTTTGTGGGTTGTATCTCTATGTCATATTCTAATACAGTGGCAATCCACTTTCTTCTTCTTCCATCAGAACCATCCTGAGTAAGAATGTCTTTTACCACAACATTTGGGACATAGACAATGATGTGAGAATAGAAAATGTAAACTCTGAAGTCCTTAATGGCCTTTACCAAATATAAGGCTTGTTTCTCCATGATATTGTACTTCAAAGATGCATCTTTAAGTGTTCTGCTAAAGAAAGCTATGGGTTGCTCATAACCTTGATCATTTTTGTATAGTAAAACTGTAGCAATGGTGTGTTCTGAAGCAAATGAAAAAATGATGAAATCCTTTTTGAAATCAGGACTTATAAGGACTGGGGTTTTGGTTAAGGCTTGTTTGATGGATTCAAATGATTGTTTGGCCTCAATATTATACTTAAGAACTGAATCCTTTTTAAGCATGTTATTTAGTTCTCTAATTATCTCAGCTAAATTGGATATGAATATTCTTAAAAAGTTAATCTTACCTAGAAAGGCTTGTAACTCTTTTATGTTTCTTGGTGGATTGATGTTAAGAATTGCTTCTATTCTTGCAGGATCTATTCTAATTCCTTCCTTAGAAATTATGTGTCCTAGTAACTTGCCTTCTTCTAATCCAAATAAGGTTTTCTTAGGATTTAATGAGATGCCAAACTTTCTGCATTTTATAAAGACTTGTCTAAGATGATCTAAGTGTTCATAACTAGTCTTAGAAAATACAGTTATGTCATCCAAGTAAATTACCAAGAATTCATGAATTTCCTTTGCAAAGGCTATATCCATAGCTCTTTGAAAGGTTGCCTCTACATTCATTAAACCAAAGGGCATTTTTACATACATAAAAGTGCCCCAAGGAGTAGTAAAAGCTGTTTTGGCTTGATCCTCTGGTTGGACTAAAATTTGGTTGTATACTGAAAATCCATCTAAAAGAGAAATCCTAGAAGATCCAACTACCCTTTGTAAAATATGATCCATTTTTGGTAAAGGATAATTATCTTTTAAGAAAACAATGTTTAGATTCCTAAAGTCGACACATAATCTAATATCTCTTGTTTTCTTTCTAGTTGGAACTAGGTTAGAAACCTAATCAGAATATCTAATTGATTCAATTATCTGTGCATCATACATTCTTTTAACTTATTTTTCTATTAAGGGCATCAAAACAGGGTCGATTCTCCTTAACTTTTGTCTAAAGGGATTTTAATCTTCTTTTACAGGAATTTTATGTTGAATTATGTTGGTGTCATAGGATTTAAGGTCCTCATAACTCCAAGCAAAAAAATCTTGGAATTCCTTAAAAAGAGCAATATATTTTTCCTTTTCCTGTTGAGGTAAGGCTTTGGAAAGTTTGATCATTTTGGGTTTAAGTTCTGTGCCTATGTTGCATTCTTCAATGTCAGATCTAAGTGGCTCCATTTTGGGTTTTTTAGAAACAGATCATTTGAGTCAAATAAATCTTCTAATGGAGTTAAACCTTTTGGTAAGAAATTATCTTTGAGATTTAATATATCATATTCTTCATCAATTATCTCATCAATTTCTACTCTCTCTAATTTATCTATATTTGATTGATTGAATTTAGTTGGTCTAGAAAACTTTAACTTATTTACATCTACATTATTCAAATCAATGTTACTGTCTAAATCTTGATCTATGGTACAATCAATGTCTATTTTACAGTTATGAAATTCACCTTTGGTATTCATAAAATGATAAATTTGCTGATCTTGTGAAACAATCTGCCAATATTTGAGGTTGTCTGGGATTATTGGTCTGTGTTTTACTTCTGCAGTGTACATATGATTAGGTTGAAAAGGTAAATTACAAGTACTAGCAAAGGTTGCTAAAGAGTGTGCTTGTAATTTTTTCCTTATTGGTATTGCAGAGAAATTACATTCCAATAAATCATCAATAAAATCTAGTAGTCTCTCTATATCGGCCTAATCTAGGATTGTAACAGAATATTCACCTTTAATTTATTTTACAATCAACTCTATGTCTCCCATTATTGCTATTCTTTTGCCTCCTAAGCTTTTGATTATTTGGAGTCCTAATTTGAGGGCTTTATACTCAGCCATATTGTTTGTGCATTTGAAATTCAGTCTAAAAGCATGACCTTCTGCATGATTTTTCTCTATATTAGTTATCCATACTCCTGCTCCTGCTCCTAACTTGTTTACTAAGCCATCAAAATATAAATGCCATAAATATTCATGAAAGATATTATCATTGTTTTGTGTTTTCTTTTCTTCCCTTATTTTAGTCTTGATTTCATTATCAGTTTCAGCATTACATAGGATGAATGAATCTAGGTCAGTAGGTGTAGCATAAATTGGGTAATTTATTGATCTTGCTGCATTACTTACCATATATTTCATTAAATGTTTCCCTATATAATTTCTTAGATTGACCAAAGACTGATATAGTAGCATAAGAAATGTCCAATTGTAGAGATCCCTGTAACCTTGCTCCCCATGAGCAAGATAATAACATTCCATATTTGGGTGGGATATCAGCTACTACAATGTCCATAAGTATACTATTACCGGGATATTGAACTAGTGTAACACATAAATATTTGATTAATCCTACGCATTTTACTTTGCTTGAGTCAAATGAAAATAAATCCTTGTAAGGCCTTGTAATGTCTAAGTTCAGGGTTTCCATTATAGCTTTGGGCATTAAATTATGTGAAGCTCCTGAGTCTAACATTGTGTTGTGTAAAATTTGATCATGAATGGTTAAACTGATGCAAAATGGAGGAATTGATCCATCTTGATGCTTTCCATTTACATCTGGGCCAAATATCAACTCTGGTTGATCATCATTCAAATTTATGGAGTCTTCTCCATCATTTATGTTCAATGTTTCAGTGATGGTAGATTTATATAAATCATGTTTTACCAATTCTGTCAAAGGATTGGTATTTTTAACTTTTCAATTTCAGTTTGTCTACTGAATGAAGGTTGAGATTTACTTATTTGAATTAACTCTTCTTTGGTAACTATAGTTTGTGTTGGTTTATCTTGTTTTTCTATAGTTGTATTTTCACTTTATGTTTTATTTTCTTGTGTTTTACTGCTCTTTGTTTTATTTTCAGGAATGGTTTGTGAAGCAGTAGATGTTTTTTCAGATTTAGAATTGTCAGAAGCTGTTTTTGCAGTGGCAGCTTTTGGATCTGTTGATTTTGGATCAAAAGTGGATGTTTTAGGATCTAAGTTTGTTATTTTAGCAGAATTAGATGCTTTTTCAGCAACATATTTTTGTGAATCTTTTGTAGCTTGAGAAAATTTATCTGTTATGTCAATGATCTTAGGGCTTGGTGAAATTTTAGGATTGGAAACTTTTTGGGAAGAACTAGAGTTTTGCCTATTTTCCCTAGGGAGAATTTACAGAACTTTTGTTGTTTGGGTTTCTATTGTTTTCTTATTTTCAATTTGTGTTGTTTTCTTAGTAGAAGGTTCAGTATTTTTCTTACTCCTAAGGTTATATTTCTAGTGAAATTTTTTTATGGAAAAATCATAACCCTGTTTATAATCAAAGGATTCCCCTGAATCTAATTGGAGTTGTTAGAGTTCAAATAACTCTTGATCTTCCTGTGTAAGAAAGATAGTGTTATTATCATCTATTCCCATTAAATTTATGGTATCCTCATCCTCAAGGTTGTTTTGAGAACTCTCAGCATATTTCTCCTGAAATATAGGTCTTCTTGTTTGGTCTGGGACTGATTCTTTTGATTTTCCTGAATTTATGTTTTTCCTAAAATTGGGATTTCTGATTTGCTGTTGATCATCCCGTTGAGGTCTTCTTTCTATGTTATT
Source organism: Pinus albicaulis (assembly GCA_034641835.2). Classification (NCBI taxonomy): domain Eukaryota; kingdom Viridiplantae; phylum Streptophyta; class Pinopsida; order Pinales; family Pinaceae; genus Pinus; species Pinus albicaulis. The sequence continues at coordinate 63,986,046 of CM076569.1, read as the reverse complement.
TGACCTATCCATCATTCTCTCTAAAGTCTTAGATAACATATCTATTTTTGTGTCTGAACTAGAGGCTTCTTCTTTCATGGTTACTCTTCTCTCATTTCTCAATCTATCATTTCTAGCTAAAATGTTTACTTCTACACCTATAGCATAAGTTTGCATTCTTTCCAAGGTTTCTGCATTTCTTTCTCTTAACTGATATGCCATGTCAGTGTCAAATTCATCTGGAAATTTGAGTAAGACAGAGTCAAGAGTGAGTTTTAGATTTGTAGGAATTGAATTGTAAACACCGTTATATCTAGTGCAGTAGTCTTGTACTGACTCATTGGGAACTCTCTTCATTGCATCAAATTCAGACAATATTTGTAAGGGGTTTTTCTTCTTTTCCCATTTATTTAAAAATAATCTATGAAAAACAGCTAAATCAGCTATACTACCCACAGTAAGACATTTGAACCATTTTTTTACTTCTCTTGTTAATTTTTGTGCATCAACCTCATTTGTACATTAGATTCATCTATCTCATGGAGTTCAAAATTATCTATCATTTTGTTTATGTGCTGTTGTGTAGTATATTGTGTAGTAGCATCAAACTGTGGTATTTTACTTTGGTAATCTTGGGGCATGTCATGAAGTTGTCTTGGAAGAACTAGGGGAGCATACCTAGCAGCCATAACTTGAATTCTAGCTTGGCTAGGAGGTAAGGTGGAAGTGCTTGGGGTTGAACTGGAGGAAGAAGCTGATGAAACTGGATTATAGAATGCTGAACTAGAAAAAGCAGTAGAAGAACTAAAAGATGAAGTGGAGATACTAGGAAGAAAAACTGAAATATATGAGGAACTACTAGAAAATGAGAATGATGTGTTTGAAAAAGTAGAAGGTAAAGTGGATGAAATGGATGTAGGGGATGAAGGAATTAATATTCTAGGTTGTAAGGGTAATCTAGGACTAAATGGATCTGTAGATTGGATAGTAGTTGAAACTATAGATGAAGTAGCGGTATCTAAATGAGGAATTGAAGGTTTAGATGTATATTCTAACAGTTGGGCTAATTCTATGGCCTCATCAATTTCTTTAAGAATAGTGGCATTAATCTCTTCAAGTTTGTCTTGATTTCTAACTTTCTTTAATTCAGATTCTACTGTAATATTTTTATGTTTTGATTCCAAAAATGAAATAAAAACAAGGTCTAGAACAACAGTACTTAGATTACTTTCAAATTTTCTTCTGAACAAATAATTTTCAAATTTCAAATCAAACTCTATATCCTGTAAACTCACTAATTCTTGCGGTAATGAATTGACTCTATTTAATGAAATTTTAACATCTAAATCTTCTATATGTATTTTCTTTTTTTCAATTCTGTCTGGGTTATCCACTATAACAACAGGTTTAGGATCCAAGTTAGACCTGGTATAATAAAATTTCCTAGAAGCCAGAATTACAAATTTTTTGATAAAATGATACTCACAACTTATAAAACAAACTTAAAGGCAAAAATATGATGGAAAAGGTTTCTTTAAGACTTATTTTATGACTGAGGATTGGTTAGTTCCCCAGTGGAGTTGCCAATATGTTATCACTCTAGTAATTCTAAAGTTGTGAGATTTTAGTTTAAAGTATAAGAACACTAGAGGTAACCACAAGCCAAATTTTAAACTCTAAGATCTAGCCTTCTTAGGGTTCAGAGAGGGCTCTCTCTATAAGATTTATATTTGTTTCTTTTATAAAATATTAGGCTAGTTATGATGGTGCAATTTAGTTTTGATTTGTTTGATTTGGTGGGAAAAATCACCTAATGAGATGGATAGTGGGAAATATGTTTGTCCATTGGGCTGAGGAGTCAAAAATCAAATAAACAGAAATAGAATCAAGGTCAAGAAATCAAATTTTTTTAGGGCAAGATAGATAACTCATGAAGATCTTGGAAGGTTGTTTGGTGAGGTGATATGATCAGGATAAAGAGTAATGAAGGGTTCTTTGATCCGGAAAAGAGAAGTAGTAGGTATAGGTTAAACGAAAGAGGGAGCAATTAAGGGTTCTCTACTCTGAAAATCAGAAGAAAACATATAAATGATCAATAGTAAAGACAGGGTGCTTTTAAAAAATCCTGAACTAATACTCCTGTTAATTCATTCAAATTTAGAACACATAATGGATGCATGTAACAAAGAAAGATAAACAATGACAAGAAGGAAATACTTCACTTCAATAGCTCATCACATGAATCCAAAAATATGATGCTAATTAGTCTAATCTAGTCTTCTACTCGAGATTTGAAACACAAAAGACTTCAAGTCCAATAAAAAATGACTAGAGAAATCTTCAACAATTTATTCCACAGTAATACTTCTAAAGATGAAGTATTTATACATAATTGTTTACAAAATATCCTAGAATGCTTCTAGGAATTATCTAAGGAAAATAGAAATATCTTTACAACAAAATAGAGACAGCTGCTTAACAAATCATTAAGCTATCCTATCTATCCTAATAAAATAGAAACTAATTGTGGATTAGGTGTAACTCGCTGCCTTGGTGTCCTCTTTGTTGGCTCAGATATTTTCAAGTTTGTTTTGAAATCCGATATGCTTTATCTTTTACTCTTTCACTCTGATTCTATTTAATCTCAGATACTGTTTAAACTCGGATACTCTTTGACCACTGTAAAACTGTTTACTGTTGTAATAAAAAATATGTTTTCACTGAAAATCAGCAAACAATTTTTTCTGCCTTTTACATTTCATAATAAATCTGTAAGTGACTACCAAGCTTCCTCATTTGGAATTTGGATCCTCTTTAACCTCCTAAAAATCTCATCTGCTTCTGTATACCTAGAAAAAGTTGGTTTTATGACAAACAAGTGTCTTATCTCATGCTGCAAATAAAATAAATCCTCAAAACTTATGAGTAAGACTTTTCCTATTGGAGTGCCTTGTCCACCTGTCTTTTCAACTTGTTCCTTTGCAAATTCTCTGATCTTTTTGTTATAATCTTCCTGAGGCATAAGCTTAACATTGATAACCAAAATGTTAGGTAGGCTTCTTTGCCTAAGATTTTCAAATTTAACCATGAATTTGGTTATGGTGATGTTCATATTTTCACACTTCTCCTCAAGCTCCATCAGGTTCTTCTTGGTGATGTCTTTCCTTATCTCAAGGATAGTTTCAGTCCTGTCAGAAATCTCAAGTTCTTCTAGCTCTTGCCTGTTTTTGCTGTTAAGAAACTTGATCAATTCTATTACTTGCTCTGGTTTATTATCAAGTTCCTCTTTAGTCTTCTAAATTTCTGCTAATGCTGCTTTGAGTAAATCTCTCTGTTCAAAAATCACTTGAATTGAGGGCCACACATCATTGATGGATTCAATGATCTTGTTCCATAAATGATTTTTCACATATGAAATTTGTTCCTTTAAGGTTCCTTTTGTAACTTCTTTAATTATTCATTTAGTCTAATAGCCTTTTTCTCATGTGTTTTGGCATTTATTTGAGCTAACTTGTTTGTATTCTCAAGTTTATCAACCATAGTTTTCAATCTATTAATTTCACTTGTTTGAAGTGACATTTCTTCCATAGCTTTCACTAGTTTGTTGGCCTCATCTGTAGGGTGAGTTGCTGTAATGGATTACTTTGTACCTGATGTTGTAGATGATGTCACTGGAACTATAGTAGCCAGTGGTTATTTGGGTGCCAACTCTTATGCTAGAGTTGATGGCACAACTGTAGTGACCATAGGAATAACTAAAGGAATTTCTAGTGTTTTTGGTGTTTCTTTTTCATGCACAAGCTTATCCATTTGAACCTCCATTTTTTTGATCTGTGCTGTCAGCTGAAAGATCAAATTCATCATGTCATCCTTCTCATTCTGTCCTTGTATTATTTCCTTAGCTTGAGGATGTTCATTTGATGGAAATTTAAGTTGTTTCCCCAGTGCTGCAATGTCCTCATTTTTCTTCTTTACTAACTGCTCTGCTGCTTTGACATTTGCAGGCTCATATCCAACCTGCAAGACCAATTCTTCTAAAGATTTAATTCTGAGATCTTTAGCATATAAGGATGATTTGTCAAGTTTCATTTGATCTTTCATGTTTGTGATAGTGTTCTAAAGTTTTTGAACACTCATAGCTTTGGTTGTAACAATAGAATACAACATCTCTGAACTCTACCTATGAAATTCTATCTGATCAAGAGCATGAATTTTTTCTGTTTGGACTTCTAAATCAATCTTCTTGTAATCTGCCACTGTCTTTGGAGTTTTCACTGTAGCTTGCAATACTGACATGGTTAGATTTTTATTTGAGTAATCAAAGGCAGATAAAAGTCTATTTTGAATGCTTGGTGTTTGTTTCAGATACTGAGAGTAAATATCATTTTTAATCTCTTCATTCTTTAACTTGATCTGTTTGTATTTTTCCCTGATATCTAGATCATTCTCCTCGGCTATTTGTGAAGATGATGCTTCCATGTTATGTTGTTTCTCTATCAACTGTGTATTTCCATTATCAACATGTTCTTCATCTATATTCTCTATATCTTTCTCATTTTTTATAACAGTGGCAACATCTGTGTTGGTATCTGGGATATCTATATATTCAACATCAATGGTTACCTTCTCTTTACCCACTGGATCTGTTTTGGGCCTTTTATTATATATTTTTTTGAACTTAGTTTCAGTAGTGGTTTCAGCAACATAATTTTCTTCTTCTCTGACCCTGTTGGTGGCTTTTTCTGTTTGATCTGCAGTTTGTAAAGTGTGACTAGTATCACTTTTCTTCATTACATATACTAAAGTATTTTTTGTCCACTTAGTCTGATTGGCATATTTCTCTATCTCTAGTTTTTTCTCATGAATGTAGGGTGTTAGTTTACACTTAACCCTCATTTTACTCAGTATCCCTTATGGATCATAATTCAAAGAAACACTCTCTTAAAATCTGTACTCGAATAACTTCTTAGTTGCTTCTGCCTCTATATCTCTATGATTGCAAATGAATGGTCCCACTTGATTCTTCAATTTAAAATTTGTTTTCTTCTTTGCTGCTAGGAAATTGATTGAATCAAAGTTTAATATTTTCTTGATATACTCCAAGGAAAAATTCCTCATTGGTACATATTTGGGTAATTTTTATGGCGACAAATTGGATCCAAAAACTCTAATCTTTGTATATTTTTCATACAAATACCAATCTCCAGTCTTGGTCTACTCTGATAACTGTAAAATATTTTTCATATCATCATTTATCCTTGGTTGTTCATTATTTGTTATCTACTTGAAAATACAAGAACATGTGGAAAAGGAAAGATGTGTATCTAAACACTCCTTTAATTGGCAGTTTAACCAATTGGTCATGAATATTGTCAGCAATATACCCAGCATAATCAAAGATAACAGATGGAGGTTGTCCTGGTGTGAAAGTGGATAAGAAACCTAAAATGGATTAATTTGTATGTTCATTAGTAAAGTACCCTAGGATGAAGGACATCATGGAGATGACATGTCTAGAACCCTCTGGAAATCTTGAAGTGGAATATGGAGGATTGATTTGAGGAATTTCTACATGTAAGGGTGTGAATATTTGGAAGATTTGAAATATTTTAGGAAATTCAAGGCCAATATATAGCTTGGTAAGTGCTTCAATGGATAGAGGAACTACTTGAGGATCAGGTTTGAGCTGTAACATTTGATTAATGGATTCAACAGTAATGGTGAAAAGTACTTCTTTGTTGGCATTGACTATTGCTCTTTGCTCAGGCATATAATGATGATGGCATAACCTAATGACCTCTAGGCATGAGTGGGTAACTGGAACCACATATTTGGGCAAGTGTGATTCCCAAATTTGAACTTCTTCAATATTATCTAAAGATTTTTCATAGTTCCATTTGTGAAGTTCCAACAAATTGAATTCTACAATAGGGTTTGCTATCTTATAGTCAATATCTGCTAATGGAGTGTGCTCAATGTCTACAACAGGGGGTTGTAGAGGATTTATAACTATGGCAGTCTTAGAAGATGCAGCTGGAGTAGGTTTAGGCATTTTGAAGCTTTTTGGACTACAAAACTTTGTTTTTAGGCTTTTCTAGTTACTTCTGAAAGATTAAATAGTTTGCAGAAGTATTTTTGACTTTGGAAGAGGTTCTTTGATTTAAAACAGGTAGAATATGGTCTTTTCTTGGATTTTTTCTTTTCAATTTTGGACTCTCAACTTGATTTACAGACCTTCACTGGTTATAAAACAAGAAACAAGAGTTTCTTGAGTTTTTCAATGGATAACAGGGCTAAGAATATTTTGAAATTAGGCACAGATGGTTTGGCTACCTTCAGAGGATTTCAGGGCTCAATTTGGAGTTTTAAATAGTTTAGAAAAACTATATAAACTCAAGTTTTTCATTCAAAATAGTCTGCAACATAAAACAAGTTTTTCCAGAAATTTTTATAGGGTTTGGCCTATTTTTTGGATCTTTTTAATAGGCTTGTTTTGAATAATTTGAAATCTGATTGGAATTTTTCATTAAAGGTCTTTTAAAACTGATAACAGGTTCGAATTTTGGAGGAATACCTATTATATGCAGGTACAGGGCTTTGAGGATGTCTCTGAGGCTTTTAAACAGATTTCTATGGTGTTTTTTTTATCTCTGGAGCAATTCAAAACTCCTCGTTAATCTTTAATGGCTACAAGTGGAAGTTTGCAGGTTCTAGGCATGAAAACAATGAATACAGGCTTTTTCTCTGTGTTGGAATAGCAAATAAAGTTTATATGCGTAGAAAGGAAGAATAACAGTTCATTTCATGGTTTATTTTTAAAATTAGGTTTGGTTTAACCTGTAATGAATGGCGGTCAAATCAGGCAGAATGGCAGTTTTCAGGTTCTATAGGTGAAAAACCACCGATGGTTTATCGTGCACAACTTAGGCAGTAAGTGGTTTCAAATGGATCGAATGCGATACAGTAAAAAGATGCCACATCAATAAGAGAGAAATTTGCAAAACTGCTCATTTCGCGTGGAAATGAAATGCTTAGAAGCGAGCAACTTAATTTGCGATTCTATTTGTTTGCCGTTGGATCGTGAGGAGTTTATGCGAACGGTCAAAATAAATTTTGAAAGTTGCATCGGGATTGGGGTGGGGTCCATGGTATATATATTCGTGGCGATGAGTTTTAACTTTATAAATATGCATTTATTAAAGTCAAAACTTTGGTTTATACAATGCAGAGGGTGTAATGTTATATAAGTTAATTTAAAACATTTCACCATGTTTTAATCAAATATACAAGCGCAGGTTTTATTATATGGTTTTTTCAACGTTTGACAATTCTTTAATAACCGTAGGGGGGCGGGGTATTGTTTATAAATAAGTTTAAAACCAATGGGAATAAGGGAAGGTTCTATTTCATCACGTGGGATAAAATAACATTGGTTAAAAACATTAAATAGTGGGTTTTTTGGGTTATTTTAAATACAAAGGATTTAATACTATACGGGAGGGTGTAGCTTAGGGATTTAATAATGGTTAGAAATTAATATGAAAAAGGGGTAATGTATGAAATGAATAAAAATACATGATTTAACAATAAGTAAAGTGTAAATAAAGCATAGTTGTCCCTTTTATATTTTTCACACTTTAACTTAGGATCAAATGCATTTTATGGGTTTTTTAGTGCTTTTGAAAGGAAATGAAATTAGTTATTTAGGGTTTTTACTTAGGAAAAGGGATCATGATTATGGATGAAGGGTAAATGTTGATGAAAATGGGTTTTATATAGGAATTCAATATTTTTAATCAATTAGTTATCGAGACTTGGGTCTGGTCCCAACAGAAGTCAGAGAAATGCTCTGAGCCTTTTTAACTGAAGGTTTAGAATACTAAATGATTGTGGGGGAAGGGAAATTAGTGATTTTTTCCCGATGATGCTTTATTACATGCTTGCACAACTGCTTTCTACCTACCCATCATTATTTCTAACATTTTTTACTTCATTTTCATAGGTGCATTTAGGCTTGCAACCCTAAATCAATTTTTCTTTCAAAGCATAAAACTATCTAAGTCTAACCTTATTTCATCAGAGGGCTCAGATTAAACTATTGAGCTCCTCATTTATTCTCTACTTATCTATTGATTTTTCAATTTTATATTGTTTGACATATCTGTATTCCCTATCTAAAACATGAAATTCAAAGCATGAAAAGTTAATATTAAACTATTTAACTGATCATGGATTATGGCATTTATTGACAATCTGCACATAATCATTATTCTTGTAGTGAAAGTAAATAGTAGTGGCATTTCGACTTGCTCATTTTCATGTATTATTATATCTCTTTTTTCTTTTGGGGTCTATCTTTTTTCTAAGTCCTTTGATATTTCTTTTAGGACTTTTACCCTCTTTTTATTTTTATTATTTTTCATTTTCAAAATACGGGAAAACAACTTGCAGAAAGCAAGGTATGTACATATTTACAAGACTATCAAAGTCAATTCAAAAATTATGAACCCTATTATTATAGGACCCTAACACACACCAACCCTTAGAGGATTAGGTGTCCAAAATTCCCCCACTTAATCCGAAGGGGTATGTATGAGTCCAAGAAGAGAGTTGTAATACAAATGTTCAAAAATGCGTGGCAACACTAGGTTGAATGAGCTCTCTGAAATGTTGGTATAAGGAGGTGGTTTAAGGATGACCACCAACACTAGAATGCTTATTGTAGTTCGCAGAACTCTTACAAATCTGGCATGAAGTTGAAGTCTTTTGCTAGAGGAAGTGCTCCTAATTCTTTTAAGAGGGAGACCTTAAACCTGGAAAATATAGGTTTGCAACCTGCATAAAAATGGAGAATCTCACCCTGAAAAGAGAGGTCTCAACCTGGGGTGGTTTAAGGATGACCACCAACTCTGGAATTCTCAGGAGCATCTATGTCTCTGGCTACAACTTTGAATCTAGTATGGAAAGTTATGGCTTAGTGATCTGAGAGGATTGTATTAGTTTGTTGTGCTAAGTGTCTTTTCAGTTATAAAATATGTACATATTTGTCTCCATTTGTTTGCTTAAGGATTGAGGAATTTAACTATGAAACATAGATGAAATTGTGAATTTTAACCATTAAAATAAGCCTAAATGACACTGAAAAATATTGTATAACAGAGAAATAAAACCACACATAAGATTTACACAATAGGAATTATGAAGCAATTCACCCCTCCTGGGTTACATCTGCTGGTCCATCTCCAAATGGCATGTCCATCTTTCATTATGCTCAAAATTTGGCAAATACATGTGTTTACAAGATTCCAATGGTTTTTTTCTCTACACCAATGGCTCCAGAATGCTCAAATTAGTCTAGGTAGACTCTTGTTTCACCCAAATTGGTCGAAAATTGACCTGGCTAGGCTTTTTCCCAATGTCTCGTACAAAACCTCCACTAAAAATGGAGGACTGCAGTTAAGTGCAGTTAAAAATGGCATGATCTCCGAATTTGGAGGGCGCACTAAAAATCCCTCCGGTTACTTAGCCATCACATTAAATTTTTCTGGTTAAGGGGGAGGGGGTGGCCACTTGCTGACCCCCAAACCCCACGGTTTAAACCTCCACATTAAAATCTTTGGCGCGGAACTTGTAATAGTGGTGGAGTTCCGCTAACCATTAGAATGCCCGTTAGACTGACCGTGGATGTCGGAGCCATGTGAAAATTCCCGCTATATTTACAGATATTAACCATCAGTTGTAACATTATAGGTTGCGGATTTGAAATATATTCCATGTGACCATTTTTTGGGGCTACTGATGGTCGCCGCCCCCCCTCACCCCCCCACCCCCCATATTCATGCTTTGTAAACAACAAATAGAGCGAGCACCCCTAAGGGGTAAGAACCACATTTGTATCAGATTTGGTGGAAAATGTTGTGGGTGCACCGGAGGTCATGGGGTCAAACCCCTCGGACCTATAAAAAATTTTATATAACCAAACAGGGGACACGTGGCAGCCTCAGGGCTGGTCATGTGTCACCCAACCATTGGCCCTCAAACAAATGTACAATCCACATCAACGAACTAGAATGCACCACTTGGAAAGATCTCATTGGCTTAGAAAATAGAATATTCTCAGGAATATTCCCCTTTATGCTGACTGTACACCTGCATGCTGACTGGGCGTCCCAGTCAAACCTGTTGAAATTTTAGATGTTTGGGAAATTGATCAGAATGAGATATTTCCTTCATACGACATCGATTTTTCGAACCATTCACGGCGCTGGAATCAGAACAATGAGATCTACCTAATCGCTTAGGGTCGGTATAGTTTCAAGCACTTTCAATTTTGAGAAAAATTCATGAACTCTTGATCACACCTCCCCATTGGGAAGATTTTGGACCCCAAAAGACTTGATTACCTGTTCAGTAGGTGAGGGTACAGATCCCTCACATTTACAACTTCCATCCACTTTGCCTTCTTGGCTTACTACCTTTGAGCCCAACTCGAAGGTAGTCAACACTTCCCCTCTTGGATGTTGTTGTCTTCCTGTCAAGAATGGTATCCTCTTTGAGCTCATCCAGAAATTATGGTGAGAAATATTCAATAGAAGGCAATTGAACATCACATCCTTGATCATCGATCAAAGGTGGCTCATACAAATGTAAGTTTTCAACATTAACAACTGAATACATTTGCATATATGAAGGCAAGTCAAGTTGAAATGCATTATTACTAACTTGCTTTATGATCTTCAATAGACCATAGTGAATAGGCTTGAGCTTTTTACCTTCTCCTTGCATCCTTTCTTTGCTTATGTGCAACCATACCTCATCTCCTTCTTGAAAATTGTGATAACCTCTATGTGTGTCATGCCTTTCCTTGTATTTGCTTTGACTCTTCTCATGTTGTTCTTAAACTTGTTGATGAATAATTTGAATTTTCTCAATGAACTTTCGAGCCTTGTCAATATCACTATGCCCATCAATTGCAACATCCTTCTCAAAGATGAATTCTAATGGCGATTTCAACAAATAACCAAAGCATGCTTCAAAAGATGATGTATTTTTAGAAGAGTGCTTTGCCCAGTTGTAAGCGTGCTGAATGTAATGCAGTTGTTCATCCCACAATTTGAGATGTTTACTGAAATATCCTCTCAATAGATGCACCATAGTTCTGTTCACCACCTCGATTTGGCCATCAGTTTGCAGATGAAAAGCAATACTCTTTTTCAACTTTGTGTCCATCATCTTCCAAATATTGGACCAAAAATTCCCAATGAACCTGGAATCCCTGTCACTAACAATAGAAGTTGGTAATCCATAATGAACTCATACATGTTGAAAATAATTTTCAACAGTTTGTTCAGCAGTTATGGTTTTCTTACATGGCATAAGTATACACATTTTACTGAATCTATCCACAACTACATAAAGATAATCATGTTGTTTTCTTGACATAGGTAGACCTACAACAAAGTCCATGGAGACACTCTCCCATGGCCTTGATGGTACCGGTAGTGGCGTGTACAACCCAAGCTTCCTATTGCTAGGCTTGTTTTTTGCACACATAGAACAACCTCTTATAAAACGTGACACACTATCTGTCATGTGAGGCCAATAGCAATACCTCTATAGATGCGCCACTATTTTTCTTACCACAAAGTGTCCAGCAATAAGAGATGAATGAGCCTCTCTCATGACACTTATCCTCTCTCCTTGTGGTATACACAGCTTGCCCAAATGAAACGGAAAATTTTTATGCATGTGATAATCATTTTCCTCAACTTGATTCCCTTCACTCAAACTAGCATACACATCTTGAAAATAAAAATCATGTGCATATTATTCTATGTAACTCTCATGTACAATAGAATCATTTTTAAGTAAAGTAGAAGCACTTATGATTGGCCATGAAAGCATATCAAAAACTTTATTGAAAATATCTTTCTTGTACCTTATAACCAAGTGAAATTGTTGAAGGAAACCCATCCACCTGAAATTTCATGATTGCTACAATTTTGTTTGCCACTGCAAGTATTGTATTGGTTGGTGATCGGTATGTATAATTGTCTCTTTAACCATCAAGTAGTGTTTCCACTTCTTGGTTCTTTGTACCAATGCATACAACTTTTTTCATATGTAGGATAATTAGTTAAAACACCATTGAATGTTTTAGAATGAAAATCGATAGGCTTACCATGCTACAAAATAACTGCGCCCATGGCATAATCACTAGCATCAACTTGAATCTCGAATGGATGTCTCAAATTTTTTAATGAAAGGATTGGAGCTGAAATGATTTTGTATTTTAAAGCTTTGAAAGCTTGTTGTTGTTTGCCTCCCCATTGGAATACTTTCTTCACACTTGTCCCTGCATGCATAGGAGCTGCTATGGCAGAAAAGTTAGCAATAAAATTTCTCCAATATTGAGCTTCACCTAAGAAACTTCTTACCTCGGTTACTGTTTTGGGAGTGGGCCAATTCACAATGGCTTCCACTTTAGAAGGATCAATTCTGAACTCGCCTCCTCCTACAATGTGTCCCAAATAAACCAAAGAATTCTTTCCAAACTCACACTTTGACATCCTAAGAAATAATTTCTCTTTCTTCAAAACATCAAGCACCCTATTCACATGCAAGACATGTTCTTCTCTTGTTTTGCTGAAAATCAGTATATCATCTAAATACACAATCACAAAGTCATCAAGAAATGGACGCAAAACATTATCCATAACACGCATGAAAGTTGTCAGTGCATTAAACAAACCAAATGGCATAACCAACCACTCAAAGAGTCCTTGTTTGGTTTTGAATGCAGTCTTCCATTTATCACTTTCTGCAATTCTTACTTGATGATATCCACTTCGTAAATCTAACTTAGTGAAAAAAATTTCTTCTTTTAGCTGATCAAGAAAATCATCTATCCTTGGGAGTGGGTATCAATTCTTTATCATTATCTTGTTCAAAGCTCTGAAGTCTACACACATGCGCCAATTCCCATCTTTCTTTGGAATCAAGACTACGGGTGAATCGCATGGCGAAGTGATTGGCCTTATGAGTCCCTTGTCCAACATGTCCTTGATTTGCCTCTATATTTCAGCATTCTCCATTATCGACATGCGATACATGACAATGTTTGGAAGAGGACAATATTGCTGCAACTAAATCTCATGTTGAATCTCCCTTTTTGGAGGCAATCATGTTGGCTCCTGAAACATCTCATGATGTGCATCAATTACATCATATAAATCTGATTTCAACTTAGGATCACAATCCTCAAATGATTCATGATTAACATCAGCTTTAGGCTTAATCATTAGAAGAACAAAATTCTTACTTGAATTTACCAGCCTCTTTACCTGTCTAGCATTTACCATAGCAATATTTGTCTTCTTGCGATGTGCCCTAACAATGTACTCCTTGCCATATTTGAATAAATGGTATTTGTTCTCATGGTGATGGAAGATCACTTTCCTGTCATAAAAGTAAGGACTTCCCAACATAATACCTGTAATATTAAGCGAAACCACATCTAATTCAACTGTGTCAACAAAATGTGCAGTTATTGCAAACCGCAATATGCACTTCTTTGAACCCTATAAATTTGCATCCTTACAAATGCACCCAAGTGGATATGGTTTTGGATGTGGAATGGTCTCAAGATTAAGTTTCTTGACCAAGTCTTCAGAGATTAAGTTTTATTGTGACCCACTGTCAAACAATGTGTTAATATTGGTATGTTTGGATATGACCCTCACATGAAACAATTCAATTCTCTCTTCTTCATTTGCAGCTTGTATGTGACAGTTTGATGTACTAGTACTGGGTTTAGTTTCGATTTCTTTCCCCTTCATGTTCTTCAATCCCATGGCTGTAATTTTAGATTCATCATCTGAATCCTCTCCTAAATCATGTTGAGTTGTAGCTGTAGTTTTTTGTTTCCCTTTGTTATTCTGATAATTTGGGCCTCTTTTCAGGATGTAATTTCCAACAATGATTTTCATCATGGCCTTCTCTTGAACAATGTTTATAGGCCACTTTTTCACCCTCTTTCTTGACAGGCACATTTTTTTTGCCTTTACCTTTTCAGGTCTTGTCTTTGTTTTTCCCCTTAAAAGGTTTGTTTCTACCCTCATCTGGAATGTTTTTCCCTCTAGCTTCTAGATGTGTGGCTTGAACACATACCTCATCTAGACTTGTGGGGTTAAACATGAGAATAGTATGTATTAGGTAGCTATGTAAGCCTCCTATGTACTTGAGAAAAGTATCTTGGCTATGAAAATCTACCCCTAATAAGAGAGATCTTCTCCTAAATTCTTGGGTGTAAACTTGTACATTCTGTCCTTTCAACTGTCTAAAGTTTTTTCAGTTCATTATGGCTTTCTGCATATGAGCTAATGGATACAACTGTTGTTTTATTGCAGCAATGAAATTGGTCCATGATAGGATAATCTTACCATGAGTCTTGATCTCCTCCTTTGTCTTGTATTCCCACCAAACAAGTGTTGCGCCTTCCATTCTCAAAGAAGCTAATTGGATTTTGGTATCATCATGAAGGTTCTTAATTCTCAAATAGACCTCCAATTGCCTAATCCAATTATCAAGCTTTTCTGCATTGACTTCTCCATTAAACATTGGAAATTAAAACTTAACATCAAGTTTTAGAAAATGAATTTTACCAGTGTTCTTTGACTTATGTGGCTGATGTACTGAAGATTAAGTAGAGGATGATGATCATGAGGGTGAGGATGGTGACTTTCCACTGCCTCCATTTCCTCCATTGCCCTTCTTTGATTTATCTTCATCATTTTGACCTCCTGATGATCCTTGTCCTTCCTTGTGAATTTTGGATCCTTCTCCTTCTAGTTTCTCATTCCTTTCTTGATAAAGGATTCTCACCATCTCAGTCATGTCAAGGAATTCTTTCCTGAACACTCTTTCTTCTTATTTCGGATCCACCTCTTCATGGATTTCTTCTTCCTCTGGAGGCATGCTTAATGATGATTCTTCTTCTTCAGGAGGTGAACTAGGTGGTGGAGAATGTGGCAATCTTGCCCTCCTTTGTTGTGGCTCACTTTGAAACCCTCTTTCTTCCACCAATTTTCCTTCTCCTCTCTTGAGCGTGAGCCTAGTAAGCATGTGAAAACTTGCACTTAGTTAAACAAATCTTTGCACACAACAACACCAGAGAATAAACTCTAGCTCCAATACCAACCTGATCTAAAAAGATTGTATTAATTTGTTGTTCTAAGTGTCTTTTTAGTTATAAAACATGTACATATTTGTCTCCATTTGTGTGCTTAAGGATTGAGGAATTTAACCATGAAACATAGATGAAATTGTGAATTTTACATGAAAATAAGCCTAAATAACACTGAACAATAGTGTATAACAGAGAAATAAAACCACACATAAGATTTACACAGCAGGAATGATGAAGAAGTTCACCCCTCCTGGGCTACATCTGTTGGTCGAGCTCCCAATGGCAAGTCCATCTTTCATTATGCTAAAAAATTTGCAAATACATGTGTTTACAATCCTCCAATGGTTGTTTTCTAGGTAGACTCTTGTTTCACCCAAATTGGTTGAAAATTGTCCTGGCTAGGCTTTTTCCCAATGTCTCCTACAAAACCTCCACTAAAATTGGATGACTGCAGTTAACTACAACTAAAAATTGGCATGATCTCTAAATTTGGAGGGCGCACTGAAAATCCCGCCAGTTAACTAGCCGTCTCATTAAATTTTATGGTTAAGGGGGAGGGGGTGGCCACATGCCGACCCCAAACCCCGTGATTTAAACCTCTGCATTAAAATCATTGGCACAGAACTTGTAATGGTGGCAGAGTTCTGCTAACCATCGGACTGACTGCAGATGTCGGAGCCATGTGATAAGTCCCGCCAGAGTTACAAATATTAACCATCAGTTGTGACATTATATGTCGTGGGTTTCAAATATATTCCATGTGACCATTGTTTTGGGTTTCCGGTGGGTTGGGACCACCGACGGTCCCCCCCCCTCCCCCAAATACTCATACTTTGTAAAAAACAAATAGAGCGGGTGCCCCTAAGGGGTAAGAACCAAATGCATAGCGGATTTGGTGGAAAAACATTGTAGGTGCGCTAGAGGTCACATGGTCGAACCCCCCAGACCTATACAAAATTTTATATAACCAAACATGGGACATGTGGTAGCCTCAGGGATAGCCACGTGTCACCCAACCATTGGCCCTAAAACAAGCTTACAATCCACATCAACGAACCAGAATGCACCAATTGGAAAGAACTCATTGGCTTATAAAATTGAATATTCTCAGGAATATTCCCCTTTTTGCTGACTATACACCTGCATGCTGACTGGGCATCCCAGTCAAACCTATCGAACTTTTAGCTGTTTTGGAAATCGATCAGAACGCGATATCTCCCTCATATGACATTGATTTTTCGAACTATTCATGGCACCAGAATCAGAACGACGAGATCTACCTGGTCGCTCAGGTTTGATACAGTTTCGAGCACTTTAAATTTTGAGCAAAATTCATGAACTCTTGATCACTCAAGGTCACTTGTTGAGGCTTTGAAGCTTGTATATGAGCATCACTTCCCCCCCTGTTAGATAAAAGGTGAGATAATGGTGAAAACTCAACTACAATACTTTTTAAAATTATAGAACAAGTTCTGACATATGACTGAAATATCTTCTTGGTTTTTGAATCCCATTGTCAAGAAGCGATCCATCCAAGACGAATCTTTGTTCTTGCAGGAGGATTTTTTCTAGAAGCATATGTTTGTAGAATGAGTGGTTTGACGACATCGCTTGCATGGGTTAAGACAAAAACAATGATCTTTCATATCAACTCTGTCACAATGTTTTCATTTAACAATCTATGGTTGTTGGAAGAGGAGCAGAATCTAGAACAACTGAAGGTGAACTGTCATGAAGGAATCCAACACTCTGAAACTGGATGGGCTTTGAGTAATATGGAATATGAAAGGACACATCCTTTTCATATCCAAGATTAGTTTTGTGCTTGTTATGGACAATATCTTCCTAAGTTTTGATGATGGGCTTGGGAAGTGAGAGTGAACTTTTGCATCTGCATAAAACTCTGTTGCTTCATTGGGCACTATATCTGAATCAATTTCAATTTTATATTCTTGGTGCTGATGGGAGGTTGTATAAATGTTTTAAATAGAAAAAATTTCAAAATGATGACTTCATTGTTGTAATTCTTCTTGTTGAAGTTGAGACTCCAACTGCAAAAAGTCAATCTTTTCATGTGCATTTTTTAGACAAGTTTTAATGTCCATGAGAGTGTTATTGTTGATTTTCACCATATCATCAACAATTAAATGAGTGAGAATATTTAATAACTCGAATACATCACCAAGTAGAGACATTTTCTAGACAACTCATGTAAGAAAAAATGGGTTTACTGTTTCAACAAAAAATGCACAAGCTCTCCATTTCAGTTAGGGTTTTTTCTATAATAGATGGGGTTAGAGCTTCCAAAGCAAATATTTACACTTTTATGTAAGAAAAATGACTCCAAAGTTCATGTCAAAAGTTAGGAATAAAAATTTGCAACATAAGCCCTCAAATTTAGAATATTGAAGATCTTCTATCCATATTTTGAGCGAGTATGGGACCTTTGAAATGTAATTGAAGTTATAAAGATGACCTATACTCACAATTTTCTGTCTTTTATAAACAAACCACCCACATATAAAATATAACATAGAGAGGACATAGTATAACACAATTACATATAATATAATGCAGAGAGGAAATAATACAACGCAACTGGATAATTTACTGACATCTCTTCCTTGCAACTTCCATCGTCAGTCTCGGTTGCACCACCGATCACATATATTAATAAAAACTCTCATCCAAAAATATGTTATGGCGGTTCAACTTCCCCACCAACCCAACGAACCTCTTAGTATTATAATACCCTCGCAAATACCTGTGGCTTAGATGCCTAAAAGAGCATGTGCATACATATGCTTTGAACCATATGCATTGAATCGTATGTGGTCTCTAGTGTCACTTCCCGATTAGTTCATACAATATACCCATTTACACTACAGGACTGTATCAACGAATATTGGGAACTCGAGAATTTGAAATAAAACGTTGAAACTAGTGAACTAAACGATGAGAGATGACATGATGAGTACACAATGCATGTGATGTATTTGAATAATATAATGACAGATGAAATTAGTGAATATAAATTGACAAAAGAAATTGGTGAAGGCAGTAGGATAACTGCACTGGGGAAAAAACTATTCTTCTTCGATGTATATTGAATTTCGGTCAACAATCAGATGGGCATCCCTTGATACCATATATGTGCTCTTCCCACAACTGGATCACCTCTCATGGTACCTGGCACTAGTCTCCACTATAGCTCTTCTTGGTCAAGAGCTTGCGCACTCACCGCTATGGCTTCCCCTGTTGAATTCAAAGGTTGGCTAGGAAACTTGATTATGTGCCAGAAATAATAAGTTGCTTAGAAGAGGTTGTAAAAGTTGCAAGAGGTCAAATTCCTATGTTTCTTGATGGTGGAGTTCATCGTGGCACAATTTTTTTCAAGGCACTTGCCCTTGGAGTCTATGGTATATTTATTGGAAGGCTTGTTGACTATGCTTTGGTTGTAGAAGAAGCAGGTGTAAGGAACGTTTTACAAATGTTGTGGGATGAGCTTTAAATTACCATGACTTTAGTTGGATGTTGTTCAGTAAAGGAAATAAATCACAGTTACATTCAAACATAACTTAGCATGTTTAGGGCTCTTTCAAGGCTCTGACCTGCTCTAATTCAATGGTTGTCTATGAAAAAATTGCATATTAACATTCTAAGATAACCTGGAGTAGACTCAGGATAGTCAACAAAAAAGAATAACATTCAACGCAAAATACAGTAGTGCGCTCAAATAGGTCATTGATAAAAATGAATTTTGTCTTCTTCAAGTGTTTCATTGTAGAAAATTTATGAACTGTCAGGTGAAAAAATGATGGTATGACAGGAAGGCCTGTCTAGTAGAGGCTAGGAAAAGAATAATACTGAAATTGCAGTTTGGTAGAAACACACTAATTTGCAGAGATGACTAGCGTAAATTTTCAGTAGAGATGTGAAAATAGAGGAAATATGAGGAGGCGCTTGGGTGCAGTTCTGACAAGAAGAAATGACATGCAGAGAAAGGCCACTAGCGCTCAATCAGGAGGCATTTAGTCTAGCAGGGATGTTCCGACACCTTTAATTGAGTGTTGTCATTTTTGAGTTGCAGGCACCATAGGGTAACAAAGACCACAAAGTCAGTGGTTGGGAAAGGCAACTAAAATAGTGGCTCAAATTAGAGCAGGGCCAACAATTTCCCGCTCTGATACCATTTGTTATCCTTGATAACACTTGGAAATATTTTGGATTTAATTTGTCAAATTAACTAGGTTGTTAAATTTTCTTTAAAAAAAAATATATGTACAAAGAGTAAATTTGGTTACCTAGTCAGTTGAGTAGTCAATGTGAGTCTAAGTGGGGTCCACAGTATGAGTCAGAATCCAAATCATCATTTGTGTTAGTCTCACTTGTTCATGATTATTGTTTAGCTAGTTTTGTCGAATTTCGTAGTAGGTCCAGTTATGAAAACATAGTATTTGCTATGAAATTTCCTGAAACCCTACTAATTAGTAATGATCCATTTTTAAAAATTCATGGGTTAGAGTCTCGAAGGATTACGATTATCTGTTAGACTTCAACTTTTTTATTTTTCCCAAATGTTCACACAAAAAGCACATTTTCCATAGTTTTCCTTTTAGAGTTGGTTTTATTGTCATAGAGAGGTCTAATTGTCCTTAGGTAAAATTGCAGGGGGCAAGAAGGAGCTCAACACGTGTTGCAGCCATGGCGCAGAAGAAACAATATAAAGGAGGCTTTGTGAAAAATCTAGAAGGATGGTGAAGAGGAATCTACCATTGCACAAGATGTTAAAGCATATGTACAAAAGGAAAGGATGGTTACAGGAAAAGTGAAATAAGTTACAAAAACAAGTCAGAGGATTGGAAACTCAAGTAGAGTTGATCAAAAGTTAACTCTCAAAAAGAAATCTTAAGCTCTCAGCTGAAGTAACAAACACCCCTTGAGTATGTTAAATTCCTCACTTTTTTTGCCTATACTATGTTAAACTAATAGTTTCAGCAATATACATAGTTAAACAGGCTATAAGGAGTGATAAGAAAGCAGAAGAAATTATAAGAAAACAAAAACTCAGAAAATTCAAAACATTTGTAGCAACTCCACATAATTAAGCCGATAATTTTCTACGAAACTGTTGTAGCTTATCATTGAGGAAAATGAAAGAAACAATTTCATATAAAGGAGTTCTAATGGAATGAATTTAGCTAAAATACATGAGAGTACACTTCATAACTTATAGGAAGATCACAAAGGTAGAAGATGGGTGTTTTTTGTAGCTTGCTACCAAATTTTTCTTTGAAATTATTAAATTGTTTTTCTGCACTATAGTTCTTGATTTGTCATCAGACAACAAGGTAGTTATATGGGTTACAATTCATAGGGGTGTCCACATCATCATATCAGAACTCCTATTTTTTAAGAAGACAAGTTAGCTAAGTCAAACATGTCAACATATGAACGTGGCAAGAGCACATCAGAAAATCCAGTACAATCATCATTTGAAAATTGATCGGATTCGATAAGGTTCAGCAACATATTGTTTGAGGGCTCATAAATGAAAAAAATACTATTTGTATTCAAATTGTGTCAAAACTGAAAATCCCAAATAAATCTCATATGTTTTGTAAGTCAAATAGGATTAGGTCTCTTAGCATGATGATAAAATATAACCCTAGATGGAAAATTTTGTAATTAATGACATTTGGAGATCTCTCTCTATATATTTGTAGTTTTTTGAATATGCAAGAGATGATCGATAATGTGATAAGGCTACATTTTGTAAATCTTTATCCAGTTAATATACATTTTCACCATACTCTATTTTTTCAACTTGAGATTCACTTTTGGCTTTATGTTATCTTATTATGCTTTTATGTTAATATCAGTTTTCATAGCTCAATTTATTACTTGGAATTCAATGAAATATTGCTCCAACTTCCTTAAATTTGTTGTGTTTAACTGTAAATGTTCACTTCACACCAGTTTAAAGCCAAAAATTCCTCAGCTTCCACAAACCATGTTTGTCTGTAATTGAGTTTTCTTCTAACTAACTCCATGCCCAATGGTGGTGGTTATCACACTCTCTTTCACCTGCAAAATCACACAAAAATCCAGAGTTAGCCATCTGTAATCGAGTTTTATTCAGAAAATTATATTGTTTTCCCTGAGAGAGCCCTATCATGCTAGAAGGGCTAACTTCTAGCTACAAGTGGTTTGAAATAGTTACTCTTAGTTGGAGGTTGACACAACCCAACTTGTCCTATCAAGTGATAACATTTTGGTGCGTCTGCCAAGAGTTTGAAAGTTATGTTATCCTGGGTGTTTCTTTTGAAAGTAGTTGAACTCTTGAAGGTAGCAGGAGCTCAGACATTTCGAGGTTGTACTTATACCTTGGTGGATCCACTGATATATTCAGCTTAAAGGTGGCTCCCAAGAAGATTTACATGAGGATAAATCCAGATCCATATCCACCAAAGAATAGTTGATGATCCAGAGAAAATTCTCAGAGGAAATGGTAGCTCATAAAAATCATATCAATAAATACTAGATCCAACTGATGACGGTGAAAAATAATTGGACAACACAATATACATCATTCACCTGGTGACTCCAATCTTGAAGAATTCAGAAATTCATTCCGTCATGGTAACACCATTGGGGAAATGAGAGACTTAGATGCAGCTACAATTTCTTCAAGGTATGCATGTGTGGACTTCTAAAAAAATTATGGATTTCCAAATATTTTGCCAGGGAATGTGTATCTTTTAAGCATTGGTCCTAAATTTGATGGAGAATATTTAAGCTTGAATTTAGAGCATGTATCAAAATTTCGTGACTTTACTGAGCTCCTTAGGGTCAAACAAGAAGATGTATTCATTAGACATTTATATGATTCATTTCAAGGAAAGTGTAAAAGTTGGGTGGAAAGGTTACCTGCTAGATCTATTAAAACATTTTCAGATTTTTGGCTTATTTTCTTCGAAACATGCACAAAGAAGAAAGAGCTTGTGGAAGGATATCTTTCCATTCAAGGGTTCATGGAATGTAACGATATGTGCTCTGATGTAGAAGTTGGTGAGAAATTTTCTTCATCACCATATTTTTATTTAAAATCATATAAAGGAAACCCTAAAAATAAGATCAGATTTTTAGATGAAATTTCTTGTGAACCTGAAAACAGTATTGAGGATGTAGAAGCTCAAATTAAATCTTATCATTTTCAAGATCATTTGTAGTATTTTGAAAGTTTTTTCCAACCAAAACAAACAGAGGGGGTATTGTCTTTTAACATCAAGATTGAGAAATGATTTTTTTTAATAGATCCGATGGCACACAACTGAAAAAATATGATGACATGGAAAACAAGTGTGAATTTTTCATCTATGAGGATTTCTTTGCTCAATATTTTGAAAATATTCATCAAAAATATCATATCTTTATTGATCATGTAGTAGACTATATTGAGGGTTTTTTCGGTTTGAGTTTTCAGCCATGTTTTCACTGTGAGAAACAGATCCATTGTCAGTTGCCATTATATTTTTCAGATTTTATTTTGTTTATGCATAGTAAAGCATTCCCTTTATTTTAGAAAATACTTGATTGGATTCACTAGAATTTTTGTGCAATTTGATTCAATAACTTCTCAACGGTATAGGGTAGGTAGGTGTGTGTGTGTGAATAAGCTCAGTATTCTGAGCATCTTTCAACATGTACAAATTTAGTTTTTAGCTTGGATTGCAGTTTGGTTTGGTTGAAAATAGTTTAAAGTTGCAGGGTAAGTGTTGGATCATCCCAATGGATAAGGCACTGGTCTGAGAATTCAGAGATCCATGGTTCTTTGCTGCACCACAGGGGAGCGACATCCCCATTGGAGCCACTGTTATCCTTGATAACACTTAGAAATATTTTGGAGTTAATTTGTCAAATTAGCTAGTTGTTAAATTTTCTTAAAAAAACAAATTATATGTACAAAGTGTCAATTTGGTCACCTAGTCAGTGTGTAGATTCAACATGAGTCTAAGTGGGGTCCATAGTATGACTCAGAATCCAATCATCATTTGTGTTAGTCTCACTTATTCATGATTATTGTTTAGCCACTTTTGTAGAATTTTGTAGTAGGTCTAGTTATGAAAATAGAGTATTTGTTACGAAAGTTCCTGAAACTTCCGTAGAAAATTTGTCACTTCCACCACTTGTTTCTCTATGAAACCCCGCTGACTAGTAATGGTCCATTTTTTTAAAAATCATGGGTTAGATTCTCCAAGGATTAAGATTATGTGTCAGACTTCACCTTTTTTTATTTTCCCCAAATGTTCACACCGCAAAGCACATTTTCCATAGTTTTCCTTTTAGAGTTGGTTTTTCTATCATAGAGAGGTCTAGTTGTGATCCGGGTAAATTTCCGATACCCTTTTAACCAAGACATTTTACTTCGGCTGATGTGTTAGAATTACATTTTATCAAAAGCAATGATGAACACATGCAGATATAATCAAGAGGAACACGTGTCAACAATCACACAAAAAAAACGCAAGCCATTTAATAACCGAGTTCGTCTAGTGTGTACTAAGACTCTGGGCCTTGGTGTCTTGATGGTGTTGGCTGCTTCATTCGATGTTGTAAATGGTTATGGTTTACATGGACACTATTGAATTTTCATACAAGGAAAAGCCCTCATCATGAGTGGAAAAGACTCTCCACGAGATGTTTTGTTACAAGGAACTCTCACTCATCACAAACCTCCTATCAGCATGAGAACTTTACACATGGTGACAGAGTATCCCGCCATCAAGGCAACAAAGGGATCTCACAACATAATTCACCATCCATGATAAATACATACCACATCAATACACATAAAGCTTCTGTATCTTACATCAACATGAATCAAAAACAACAAATAAACATGAAGAATCTGCATCATACATCAAGCAGGAATTGACATGACATAAAGCATCCTATAGCAATAATCAATGAAGTACATGGCAACAACACTTCATATACCTCAACTCTAATGCTAGCTGAATAATAGGATGTTCAATCGTTGGATCTGAATGCACCATTGAAAACGTGGCATCGAATGGCAAGAAATCGACTACCCACATGCTGAGATATGACACCGTCATCCCATACTAGAAAATGGCCAAAAAATAGAGACCTCTGTTGCAGAAACTAACATCGCCATCAGGTTTTTGTCGCCGAGAGGTGTAAAATCCATAAAAAATTTGTATAATTTGGACACTGGGAAAATTTGGCCCCTCTGGAAATGAGGCTCAAACACGGTTCCACTGCCTCTTCATTTGGCTCATGGTTCCACGTAAATACAAATAAAATAATAACAAACCTTGAAATGTGTGTCTCTCCTCCTCTGCCTGGGCGCACTGTGAAAACCAATGTTTTTATATTAGTGGGTCGGTGGAGTGCACAAGGCACCTCTATTGGCATAGTTGGAAAGTTCCCAAAAATGGTGGGGAGGAGGTCGGGTGGTCGAACCACGCCCCCTCCAAAACTGGAGCGTTTCCATTTTACAACCAAACAATAGTGAGAAATGGAGGGCCAGATCCGCATCGAGCAGCTGGCCCCACCTTTTATGTTTATTTTGAATGGTGTATGGAGGGGTGGCATGGGACAGGTCCAACGGAGGTGGCCTGCCCACCCATGTTACATTTTAATGGTGGCATATGAAGAGGTTTCGACAACGTCATGGCCGCCAACCCTTTTAAAAATAATATTTTTTTGTTATGCTTGTTGGGGGGGTGGTCATGGCCCACCCCTGCAATTTTTATATATTTTTTATTTAATTTAAAACAACTACATGTTATTGAGGTTTGGTATTTGGAATGTGAGAGGGAGAAAACAGAATTACATAGTTGAGAGAAATGGCCAAAAGATAGACAGAGATTCGAACGATGTTCACGGTTTAGATTCTTGTCGCTTTTATTTTATTGATCAATGTTAAAATTTCGGACGCATCTAGTGATGTTGCTATAACACATTGAACAACTTCTGATGAAGCAGGGGTCGATATTAGACTTACTCCATCTTGTTATTATGTAACTTCGCCATGCAGCCAATCCAACTTCTCACCTCCAAATGTATCCTTTCGTCAATGGCCAATATGGAAGCTCATTTGGAAGTTAGAATCCATTCCAAAGATACAAATATTTATCTATATTCTCTTCAAAGGCAAGATCTTAACTTCTGAAAACTTAAAAAAAGGGGTGTTAATGGCCCATCCAGATGCCCCAACTGCCAATGTGCAGAAGAGACAACACTTCACCTCTTTTTTAAGTACCCATTTGCAGCTCGATGCTTGAAAGAACTCACACCCTTCCCCCAGATTCATTTAGACCCCATCAACACCACTTCTGATCTGATAAAAACTTGGAGAAAAAATTTGTTAGGTCCCTATATTACTAGTATAGTCCCTTATTGTTATTAGTGTAACCCCATTATTGTAATTATTGTACCCTTTTAACCCCCATTTTGTTATTATTGTGCCCTTAAATTATTATTGTTAGGTCGGCTAGGATTACATTATGGCCCACTAGGATTACATTATGGCCACATGGACTCCTATATATAGAAAGGAGCTTTTGTAAATTGTATCATCCAAGAATTGTTCATTTATGTAATGTATTGGAGGTTTCCCCCTCGAAGTGGCTTATTTCTAAGGCGTTGATATCTCTTTTCTTCTATTTTTGGAGTTGGTTACACAACATTTGGTATCAGAGCTTTGGATTCTAGGGTTTCGCTGCTCCAAACAGGTCGTCATGGAATTTTCTCTATAATTTTTTTTTCTACGAAGTTTCAGAAGCTGAATTTTTTAGGGTATGAAGCCGAAATCCAAAGGTACATCGTCAAAAAATTTTATAGCTTGGTTCGCAATATTTTTGGAGATATGATCTATGGAAGTTAGGTCTTTTTTTAGGCTCCTAATCAGGTCATCGTGGCATTTGCGATATAAATTTTTTTCTACGAAGTCTCAGAAGCTGAAATTTTTAGGGTGTGAAGATGAAATCCTAAGGAAAATCGTCAAAACATTTCAGAGCTTGGTTCGCAATATTTTCGGAGATATGATCTGTGGAAGGTAGTGCTTTTTCAGGCTCCTAAATTTCATCTCAAAGAGGTGATCGTGGGAAAATATTCATAACTCTCTCTCTGAGCATCGGATTGGAGTGTCGTAAAAAGTGGTCATAAGTACATGGACTGTATTTTCTTGGCTATCAATTTCAAAGTGAAGGACGAAACAGTGACACGTGAAAAGTCGTACAAGTTCACTCTACTGAACCAGTCCATAATTAGGTCATTGTGGGAGATTGGACACAACTTTGTCTTGGAGAATCCAAATTAGGTCAGACCTGTGGCATTCAAAAGATAATTCAGAGGGCTACGTTGGTACCAAAATTCAAATATTGAAGTGTTGCAATCACAGAGATAATCCAATTCCAATATCGAACTCCTCAAAAGTAAGAAAAAGGTGTGTATTTGTTTTCCGAATTGCATAAGTCTTGTTTGAAGAATCAATTTGAATTGATTCCAAGGGCATATTGTAGAATAGATATCAGTATTGGGTTATAAAATATGCACCGTAAAATAATTCAACACCCATTAAGCCTTCAGAAGGCTCTACTATGACTCATGAAGATGAAGAATTGCAACATGATCTATGTAGTGTACCTATGGGGGGATAATATATGGTACAGAGGGAGGTACCCAAGGGAATAATATGATATATTAATATAAGAATGATAAATAAATGGGCCATAGTTAATAAATAAAGTGGTTAACCCACATTATGTAAGGGACCACATGTAGAGAGGGAATAAAGTGATAAGCCCATTGTATTGGATGTATGGTTATTCCCTTGGGTACCTCCCTCTGTACCATATATTATCCCCCCATAGGTACACTACAATCTATCAAAATTACAAGAGCAAGTGCAACAAATTTCACTCTCGCAAAGAGCAACAAAAAATGAAATGGAAGTTTTGAAGAAAGGCGTGGAAGCGAAGATGGACGGTTTGAAGAAAGGCATGGAAGCTAAGATGGATGGCATAGGCCCAGCATGGAAGCTAAGATGGATGACATGAAAGACAACATGGAAAACTTGAAGAATGATCCAAAACGGACATCGAAGGTTTGACAAAGTTGATACAAGAAATGTTTCCTAATGGTGAAAAGATAGTAGAAGAACCTCATGATGAGAACAAAATAAATGTTAATCGTGATTTCATAAACTCTAATGTTGGCGGGAAGAACCACCATATTCCAAAAATGGAGATGAGGAAGTTTGATGGAAAGGATCCTGTAACATGGATACTACAGATGGATCAATATTTTGATCTCCATAACATACAAAACACACAAAAGGTACGCATTGCAACTTTACATTTAGAACAAAATACATTTGTATGGTATCGATGGCTTTGCTCCCGTAAAAAAATTGTCACTTGGTCAATTTTTACGGAGGAAATGATAGCACATTATGAGGATACAAAGTGCAACACCTTCTTTAGCCAATTGATAAATCTCAAACAAAAGGGTTTAGTGGGGGAGCACATTGAGGACTTCCAAAAATTGAATATAAGGGTAACTTATATTCCAGAGGAACACAGGATTGATCTCTTCATAGGCACTTTAAAGGATAACATCCAACATGAAGTTCGCGTTTTGGAACCTGATTCATTGGAGAAGGCATTCAAGTTGGCAAGAAAAGTTGAATGTAAAATTATGGCGACAAGGAAGCCTACCACTCAATTCTATAAAGAAGGAAGTGTTGCTACGCCTAGATTTCCACAGCCTACAAGGTTGACACCACAACAATTGGAAGAAAAAAGAGCAAAAGGGCTTTGCTACAGTTGTGATAGCAAATACACTAAAGGTCATAAGTGTGCTGATAAGAAATTATTTTACATAGATTGTGAAGAGGAAGAAGAAAATGAACAAGAAGAGGATATACACCAGGAACCAGCCCTAGAAGAGGAAGAAATGAATCCGACCATATCGTGTAATGCACTGGCAGGAATTACCACTTCTAAAACTCTCAAGATAGAAGGATATATTAAGAAGAAAAAGGTAATAGTGTTGATTGATTCAGGTAGCACCCATAATTTTATTCATTGTAAGGTGGCTAAGGAATTAAATTGTTTCCTATACCCAGCACCAGAATGTCAAGTGATGGTTGCAAATGGAGGAACTATAAATTTCTCTAGAAAATGCCATCATATCCAGCTAACCATGGGGGAATATGTATTGACTAGTCCAATGCTTTCCATTCCTATGGGAGGTGCTGATGTTGTACTAGGAGTACAATGGTTACAATCTTTGGGGACGGTAGCTTTTAATTTTCAAGAACTTTTCTTGAAAATTTTTTCAGAAGGAAAGGAAGTCGAATTACGGGGTATTGCGGGGAATCTGAGAAAGATAATAATCTCTAATGTCATGACAAAGCTTCTAAAGAAATAACAATGAGGTGTAATTGCACAATTATGCTCACTAGAAGTTCCAACATCAAAATCATCTATTTCTGCAGATCTCCAACAAGTCTTGGATAATCATTCCAAGGTGTTTGAAACTCCCAAAGGACTCCCACCTATTCGTGATCATGATCATGCTATTCATTTGATTCCAGGAAGTGTTCCTCTAAACATCAGGCCTTATAGATATCCTTACTTCCAAAAGAGCGAAATTGAACGTATGATTGCAGAAATGTTAGAGGTGGGTATAATTCAACCTAGTCAAAGTTCTTTCTCTGCTCCTGTAGTATTGGTACACGAGAAGGATGGATCACGACGAATGTGTCCGAATTATAGGGAGCTCAATAAGCTCACCATTAAAGATAAATTTCCCATTCCTGTGATTGATGAATTATTGGATGAATTACATGGAGCAATTTATTTTACGAAGTTGGATCTTCGTTCGGGATATCATCAAATTAGAATGAAGACTGAAGATATTCTGAAAACAACATTTCGAACTCATGAGGGTCATTATGAATTTTTGGTCATGCCTTTTGGCCTTACCAATGCACCTTCTACATTTCAAGGGTTGATGAATTCCATTTTCAAACCCTTCCTTAGAAAATTTGTGCTAGTATTTTTTGATGATATACTAATCTATAGCAGGTCTTGGAAGGATTATGTTGAACATGTTGACAGGGTGCTCAAACTATTGCAAGAGAAACAATTATATGCAAAAACATCCAAATGTTTCTTTGGAGTACAAGAGGTGGAATATCTGGATCATATTGTATCTCACGAGGGTGTTAAAGTAGACCCTAACAAAATTAAAGCCATTAAGGAATGGAAAGTCCCCACAACCATAAAGCAGTTGCGAGGATTTCTCGGGTTAACAGGGTATTATCACAAGTTTGTTAAGAATTATGGGAGAATAGCAGCACCTCTAACAACATTATTGAAGAAAGATGCATTTTCATGGACTCCTGAAGCAACTATGGCCTTTGAACATCTTAAAGAGGCAATGTGCCTAGCACCGGTCTTAGCTACGCCAGACTTCACAAAAACCTTTATTGTGGAATGTGATGCCTAAGGAAATGGAATTGGTGCAGTTTTAATGCAGGAAGGAAGACCCATTGCTTTTGAAAGTCGTCCAATCAAAGGAAAGTATTTACAGAAACCTATTTATGAGAAGGAAATGTTAGCAATACTACATGCACTAAAGAAATGGCGAACTTACCTAATGGGAAGACACTTCAAGGTAAAAACTGATCATGATAGTCTTAAACACTTTTGGAACAAAGACTATCGTCAGAAGAACAACAAAAATGGGTCACAAAGATGTTGGGTTACGACTTTGAAATAATCTACAAAAAAGGAAAGCTGAATGTTGTTGCAGATGCACTCTCAAGAAAGAATGAAGAGGTGGAAGCATTGCTTTGTACCATTTCTATTATCCAACCAGATTGGATAACTGAAGCAAGAGATGAATGGAAGAAGGACAAAGATGTATGGATACTCATTCAAAAGTTGCAGCAAGATCCTAGTACATCTGATACATTTAGTTGGAAAAATCATTCCTTATGGTACAAAGATCGCTTATATCTTTGTAAGAATTCCCAACTAAAACAAAAGATTCTTCTGGAATTGCACACTTCTCCTTTAGGAGGACACTCAGGATTTTTAAAAACTTACCACAGGGTGAAGAAAGAATTTTTTTGGGATGGCCTTAAATCTGATATTCAAAAATTTGTGGCGGAATGTTTGGTTTGCCAGCAGAATAAAGTGGAGACAATTAAGACCACGGGACTTCTACAACCTTTATCCATTCCAAGTCAGCGTTGGGAGGAGATTTCAATGGATTTTATCACAGGTTTACCTAAGTCTGAAGGAAAGAATGTCATCATGGTGGTAGTTGATAGACTTACTAAGTATGCACACTTTTGTGCATTATCTCATCCATTTAAAGCAAGTACAGTTGCTACTACATTTATGGACAGAATTCAAAAGCTACATGGAAGCCCAAGGGTTATTGTGAGCGACAAAGATCCCATTTTTATTGGAAATTTTTGGACGAAGTTATTTTCTTGTTTGGGTACTCAATTAGCTCATAGCTCATCTTATCATCCTCAATCTGATGGTCAAACTGAGATAGTAAATAAATGTTTGGAAGGATATCTTCGTTGTTTTGTATCTGATAAAGAAACACAATGGGTCAAGTGGTTACCTCTTGCTGAATGGTGGTATAACACTTCCTTCCATACTGCAGCAAAAATGACCCCATTTATGGCACTTTATGGATATCATCCACCATCCATCACATCATCTTTAAGGGAAAATTCGAAGGTTCAAGCGGTGGAAGATCACATCGAGCATCAGCAAGAAGTTCTCCAACTCTTAAAGGATAACCTGAATTTGGCACAAAATCGAATGAAACAAAAGGCAGATCAACATCGCAGCGAGAGAAGTTTTGATGTAGGAGATTGGGTATTTTTACGGCTACAACCATACAAACAAATGTCCCTCAAGCAAGCTAAGAAGGATAATAAATTATCGCCAAAGTACTATGGTCCTTACAAGGTGTTGCAAAAAATTGGTACTATGGCATACAAATTGGAGCTTCCTGCTTCTTCGCGAGTGCATCCAGTTTTCCATGTTTCATGCTTAAAGAAGGTTATAGGTGAAAATCTTCAAGTTCAAACAATATTGCTAGAACTTGATGAGGAAGGAAAAATCATA
Organism: Pinus albicaulis; assembly: GCA_034641835.2. NCBI lineage: Eukaryota > Viridiplantae > Streptophyta > Pinopsida > Pinales > Pinaceae > Pinus > Pinus albicaulis. Next base: position 63,954,687 of record CM076569.1, on the reverse strand, counting down.
TTGGAACCTAAAGCGGTCACGGAAACAAGAACTCGACAGCTACGGAATCGATCAATTTCAGAGTATCTCATCAAGTGGAAGAACTTACCCACTGAAGATTCTACATGGGAGGATGAGAAGTTTATAAAGAAGCACCCAGAGCTACTCAAGCGTTGAGGACAACACTTTTTTGAAGGAGAGGGGCATGTTAGGTCCCTATATTACTAGTATAGTCCCTTATTTTTGTTAGTCTAACCCCCTTATTGTTATTATTGTACCCTTGTAACCCCCATTTTGTTATTATTGTGCCCTTAAATTATTATTGTTAGGTCGGCTAGGATTACATTGTGGCCCACTAGGGTTACATTATGGCCACATGGACTCCTATATATAGAAAGGAGGTTTTGTAAATTGTATCATCCAAGAATTGTTCATTTATGTAATGTATTGGAGGTTTCCCCCTCGAAGTGGCTTATTTCTAAGGCGTTGATATCTCTTTTCTTCTATTTTTGGAGCTGGTTACACAACAAAATTATCCATGGGGGAAAAAGACTCAGAACATGTCCAAAAGGGTCTGGGACACCCTCCCCTATGTGCTTCTATGGAACATATGGCTCGCTAGAAATAAGATGATTTTCAACAATAAAAAGCCTTCTCTTTGGAAATTCTACAATAAGACTTGGAGCCTCACCCTTGAAACAATTGTCTCCAAAAGCACAAATAATATCAACATTAGTGATCTTCAAGTGGAAGAAAGGAATTTTTTGGGAATGTTGTTGGACAGTTCTGGTTACTCCAAGCCTCCAACCATTCAATCTCATCAAACTGAAAGCTGGAAGATTCGACTAAAAGAAAAATAATTCATTGAATGGCACAATAGCTGCTCCAGGTCAGCTCTCTTCTTTAATGGAGCTTCTAAATCAAACCCGGGCATCGCTGGAGCAGGAGGTTTTATAAGAAATGAAAATGGCAACATCCTGCTCTCTTTTGAATGGGGACTCAACACCCTCTCCAACAATAAAGCCGAAGCTTACGCCCTTCTTCAGCCTCCAATTCCTAAAAAGGAAAAACATCACCAATGCAATGGTGTTCGGGGACTCTTCTATTATCATCAACATGATGATTAAAGACCTCCCCATCCTCAACATTGATCTCCACAGAATCGTAAGCAGATGTCATATCTTGTCCAAAGATACGAAAGACATATCCTTCCACCATATACTTAAAGCAAATAATAAGCTTGCTGAAAATATGGAAAATAAAGCTTGTGCTAGAACAGCTGGAGAAATCTATAGAAATAATGACCTATCTTTTAGTCCCCTGTCATGATCTTGACTCAGCCAAAAAATCTACATTGTTGGATCTCCTGCAAGGGAAAGTATGAATTTATCAAAACCTCATGTATCTCCTTCATCTCCATACCCGTGACCTTATCTCCTCGGGCTCTGAACCTCTCTCCATTCTCCCTCCTCTACTGCGCTATTTATTTCCATGCTCTCTCCTCACTGTCTCATCTCCTTCTGTAGCACTCCTCATCCCCTGCTCTATGCTATCTCTCTCTATCACTAGTCCCTCCTTTCTTGTTGGCCTCCCCTTCGCGCTGCTGCCCCCACAACTCCATTCGCCCCTCCCCTCCCCTCCTTAATTTTCATCCAGCCTTGCATTCCTTCCCTCCCTTGGGCACACACCCTTCTCATCTCCCCCGATCACCTTCCCTTTCCATTCCATCATGGCGTGCAATGAAGATTGTTTCCATTGTGCAGACCTGCAAGCAGAAATGGAGCAAATTCATGCTCAATAAAGACTCTTGGATGAAAAGCAGGAAGTAGACATGAATCTCCTTCAGCACAGGGCATCATCGCTCTAGTAGCAGTTCAATGAGCTCTCTAATTGCTTCTCCCATGCGGAAGAATCCATTCAAATTCTAAAATATATCCTTGAGAAATGCTCAGCTTCAAGGTCCAGCTCCAACAATCTTAGAAATGTCAGTACAGAGGACAACACATATGCATCAACTAATAAGCATCGATTGATCTACACTACCCTTCCTTCTCTGCATATGTCTTTTAAGTTTTTTCTTCTTCTTTCTCAGTTTGTCCAAATATATTCAAAATTTGTATTTAAGTACATCTTGAATAGTAGATTCATTCAAAGAAGGCTTAGCATTTTTTGGTCACTACCTTCTCTGTCTCTTCTCAGTAACACTAGATGTAACAAGGAAATATTTCCTCCCCTTTTTTTGGAATATAATATAGCATCTGATCTTGTTAAAAAAAAAACAACTACACGTTCTTAAAATACCCAAATTTAGGTCCAAAGAGATGGTTTAAATGTCTCACAATTTCACCTAGAAATTGGTCGGAGCTGGCTAGAATCCGGTCACCCGAAAACTTCCAGATTGTTGCCTCCTTAACGTGCCACATCACTAAATTAACCCAAAACTTTGACTAGTTCTAACTTTCACATACGAACTCGGTTTGATGAACCGTTTGCACCATTGCGATGAGGACGACAAGATCTACGCTTTGGTCCTGGTTCGAAAGAATTCTGAATACTTTGATTTTTAAGCTTTCATAAGCCCTCTTTGCCCTATGTATGTCTCTGGAGCCACCTGGATCAAGTTGTCCTTAGGTAAAATTGCAGGTGGAAAGAAGGAGCTCATCACGTGTTGCAGCCATGGCATAGAAGAAACAATATAAAGGAGGCTCTGTGAAAAAGCCAGAAGGATGGTGAAGAGGAATCTACCATTACACAGGATGTTAAAGCATATGTACAAAAGGAATGGATGGCTATAGGCCGAGATAAATAAGTTACAAAAAAAGTAAGAGGATTGGAAACTCAAATAGAGCTAATCAAAAGTTAACTCTCAAAAAGAAATATTAAGCTCTCAGCTGAAGTAAAAAACACTTCTTGAGTATGGTAAATTCCTCACTTTTTTTCCTATGTTATTCTAAACTAATAGTTTCAGAAATATACATAGTTAGACACGCCATAAAGAGTGATGATATAGCCAAAGAAATTATAAGAAATCAAAGACTCATAAAATTCAAAAATTTCATAGCAACTCCCCATAGTTAAGCGGAGAATTTTCTACGAAACTGTTGTAGCTTATCATTGAGGAAAATGAAAGAAATTGTTTTAGATAAATGAGTTCTAATGGCATGAATTTAGCTAAAATACATGAGAGTACACTTGAGAACTTGTAAGAAGATAAAAAAGGTAGCAGAGGGGTGTTTTTTGTAGCTTTCTACCAAATTTTGCTATGAAATTGCCAAACTATTTTTTTTTCGCTATAGTTCTTGATTTGTCATCATAAAACAAGGCCGCTAAATCAGTTATAGGTCATAGGGGTGTCCACATCATCAGAGCAAAATTCCTATTTTTCAGGAATACAAGTCAGCAAAGTCAAACATGTTAGCATATCCACGTGGCAAGAGCACATAAGAAAATCCATCACACTCAGCATTTGATTGGATTCGATAAAGTTCAGCAACAAAATGTTTGAGGGATCCTAAATGAAAAATAATATTATTTGTAATCAAATTGTGTCAAAAAGGAAAATCCCTAAGAAATATCATATGTTTGGTAAGACAAATAGGATTAGGTCTCTTAGCATAATGATCGAATCTATCCCCGGGTAGCAGATTTTGTAATTAATGACAGATAGAGATCTCTCTCTATATATTTGTAGTTTTTTTAATCTGCAAGGGATGATCAATAATGTGAGAAGGCCACTTTTTGTAACTATTTATCCAGTTAATATACATTTTCAACATACGTTGTTTTCAACCTAAGATTTACTTTTGGCTTTATGTTATGTTATTATCAATTTTCATGGCTTAATTTATTACTTGGAATTCAATGAAATATTGCTCCAAATTCCTTCAATTAGTTGTGTTTAATTGTAAATTTTCACTTCACACCAGTTTAAAGCAAAAAATGCCTCAACTTCCACAAAAAAATGTTTTTCTGTAATTGAGTTTTCTTCTAACTGACTCCATGCCCAATGGTGGTGGTTATCACAATCTCTTTCACCTGCAAAATCACACAAAAATCCAAAGTTAGCCATCTGTAATTGAGTTTTATTCAGAACCTTATATTGTTTTCCCTGAGAGAGCCCTCTCATGCTGGAAGGGCTAACTTCTAGCTGCAAGTGGTTTGAAATAGTTACCCTTGGTTGGAGGTTGACATAGCTCAGCCTATCCTATCAAGTGATAACAACATGTTAAACACACACATGGAGAAGACAACTAAAAAAGGATAAAATATTGAATGCATTTACTATTAGATATGATACACATTTATACATTTCCTTGGGACCCTTGGTATTCACATACCAAGTGGTCCCTTAGACTTACTTTGATTGTTTACATTCCACACCAACCTTTAGAGGATTAGGTGTCCAACATTGGAAATGGGCTGGCAATATTCTTCCATACCAAAAAATCGGTCTATCTCAACACAATATGATCCCATTTTAACTGCAACAACACACATTTTATGTTGAGTAACCAGCTCCAAAAATAGAAGAAAAGAGATATCAACGCCTTAGAAAAAAGCCACTTCAAGGGGGCAACCTCCAATACATTACATAAATGAACAATTCTTGGATGATACAATTTACAAAAACTCCTTTCTATATATAGGAGTCCATGTGGCCATAATGTAATCCTAGTGGGCCACAATGTAATCCTAGCCGACCTAACAATAATAATTTAGGGGCACAATAATAACAAAATGGGGGTTACAAGGGTACAATAATAACAATAAGGGGGTTACACTAATAACAATAAGGGACTATAGTAGTAATATAGGGACCTAACATTTTATCCCACATTTCAGTCGAAAATGTGGAAAAAATGAAATGTGTATGTTATGTTGTCAGCGTTTAGCATTTTCTCAGCAGAAACTTTCTTCATTGAAATCACTGGCACCGTTGAAAATTCCCCATGTTTGAGAAAGGATAGGACCTTTCTCACTTTGTGGCAGAAGCACTTATTCCATGACAAAACAATGATACAGTACTATTTAAATTTTGTTAAATAGATCTTACAAACTGTCCTGGTTAATTTTGAGAACAATTCATGTAATGTATATAGATTTATAAATGAAATTGCACATCCATGTGCTTGTATGTCTCGTGGGAAAAGGAAATCAAAATTGCACACACAAATTATCTTTTTCTTGCATTATATTCACAAATGTCATGCATATATAGTTGGATTGAGATCCAACTAATCCTAACATTAGAGATAGGAGTTGATAAAATCTCTCGACAACCACCTATAAATCTCAAACCAATTCCAAACTCATTATGGAAGCCATGGAAGCATTATTTCCAAATTCCCTCCCTTAATGCTTACATGACACACATTACAAAAATAATTAGTTATGTCTTATTGGTCTTCATCATCACTCACATCCACTCTAGAATATTGTAAACACTTCTCTTTCTTCACCACCTCATCTTTGAGTTGTCACTTCAACTCCATTTAAAACATAAACACCTCTCGCCATATTTAATGAAATTTTTATAGTTTATGCTTCTCAATCTCCCAAAGGACAATCTCGATCCCAGACTATACCCAACAGTCAATTATGCAACTGACCTTTCTACACATGGACCTCATAACATAACTTGTAATTGATGTTCTTGAAGCCCAAAGCACAACAAGACTCATGAGCATATAACAAACTCACACAATCAAATTAACAATACGTTCTCTCAGCACCAAAATACCTCGAGGACCTCTATTTTAAATTGTGCTAATATTTGTAATACTTGGTCTTCATATACTATAAGTTTTGCAGATGAAATAAATATTAAATATAAATCAATTGAAAGAAACTAAAGCTACTTGCATAAAACCAAACCACCCAATCATGTAGAAAACAACACTGCAACATATTTCCTCCCACTAAGACAACCGCGGAGAAAAAATAATTGCATTTGGTATGAACTGCCATATTTATATCCCTCCCCAGTGATGCGGATATAGGAGGCATGAGAATGTTGTTTGACTGAATTTTTAATTGGAAGCAATGATTTTGTTATTGATGAAGTGTTACATTGCCATGACCACAACTAATAAGGACCGTGGAGAATATTGTTGTTCTTTCGAAGACAATTTCAATTTCACGCGTCCTTCTCCAGGTGACCTTGCTCACACACATGTGATTTTGGGACATAGTTAAAGCGTGTCCATAGTATTTCGACCAGGGGATGTATTTGTTCTAAGAATGTATATTGATTTAAAATATCCATATTAGAGGATGCATCTGTTATATTCAGGGTCGTTCATTTAGGTTTCATGTTAATTGTTTTGGCTTCTATTATTTGGAAGAACATTAATGGAACATGTCCTTCTTTATCCCGCGTATAGCAAGATTTCGACAAGAATTGAACGATTTGGAAGCACATTGATGACACAATTTTAAATCACAATTTTGGTTTACATATGATTTGTCTTTAACTTTTATATTAACTTTATTGGTATATTCACTACTCAATGAATTCATAAATATCGAGGATTATGGTGGTTATTTTTGGTTTATTTTACTCGCTTACTCAATTTTCATTTATATTTAATATTTCAATTTTCATTAAAGTTAACTTCATACTCTTGATTTGTGTCGTTTCTTTAATACACAAAAGGCCTTGGATTTGATTGAATTCCTTTAAACTGAGATTTTTTTTATATTGATACTAAGGGATTATTCACAATATATAAAATAATAATAAGTTTAATAAAGATATTTTTTTTTCTTTATCAAAATGACATGTAATATAACGAGCATTAACTAATATATAATATATTGTAGAATTTAAATTCGACTTAATTATATATATAAACAATTTACACTTATATATTAAATTATAAATTTACTTAAAAATAAATAATGTATTAAATATTTATTGATTTAGCTTTCATTTTTATAATAATAATAAGGATTATAAAATTATTTTTAATAAAGAAATTAATTTTTTGAATTTAATATTGTTATTTATTTTATTTAGATGTTTCTGTATTGAAAAGTATGTGGATTTGTGAACAATAATAATATCACAAATTAAATGATTATATTAATTCAATTATATTTTTTTACATGTTTCATAATAATGATAATATGGGTGAAAAATATCAAATTTTAAAATAAAGTAGAAAGTTTTGATAACCATATAATTTATGGTAAAGAGAATCACATTAGACATCACATGACTATGAACTATAACTACGGTAGAAAATAATAACATACTTGATGGTATTCATTAGTAACTCCTTTTAACTTTTGGTTTTTATGGATTTTAGAAAGCTTCGACTCATAGATTTCTTATAGTATATAAAAAATAGTAAATGAAATTATTCTAAATATGCATGTACATAGAGCCTTATAAAGTAAGTAGGCTCTCTTCATGGCTATTAGTTTGTTTTGATCAAATTATCACCCTTTAACAACGATTTCTTATAGTACATAAAAAATAGTAGATGAAATTATTCTAAATATGCATGTACATAGAGCCTTATAAAATAAGTAGGCTCTCTTCATGGCTATTAATTTGTTTTGATCAAATTATCACCCTTCAACAAATGTCTCCAGGTTTAGTATAAATTCTTATTTTGGACTTCCACTGTTAAATACGATGGTATATGCTCAAGATATGGATCCAATATTTAGTGCACATGGATCATATAGACATAAAAAATTAATAAAACCTTATATAAATGCCTACAATCTTTTTTCCTTTTCGCATTGTGTTTAAATATTTATAATTGTCATTTTTAATATTTTTTACACTTTATAATTGTTAGGGCTTATAATTTATGAACTATTATAATTTTCCTAGGATTCATGAATTATTATCATTATTATTATTTATTTATTTTAGTTATTTTAGTTATTATTATTTAATATTTTATTTATTTTATTTAAAAAATTATTTTATTTTTTATTTTTTATTTGATATTTTCATTAAAATAATAATAATAAGATAATTAAAATTAATGTAATTTAATATCAAAATTTAATATATTCTAAAACCTCTTATGTCATGGAATTATTGTGATGATGATATTCAAATTATTGTAAAAATAAGATTTGGACTTATACCAAACCAAATTGAAAGTTTTTTTTAATGATTTCTAGTTGGATTGTAGACGTTTCTCTAATCGTTGGTAATAAAGACATAATATGAAATTTATAGCCACTACTCCACTTAGCCCAGAAGTTTTTAAAAAATGCATTACTCTTATTTTTATAGTTGGAGTAGTTCTCACGAACTGTCATGATGTTCTTCTTGTACTTAATACAAAACTCATAGGCTTGTAGGTTGCTATCTAACGGCCTTGGTCTTGTAATCAAACATTTGGTTGTGCAATCCACATCTTTGTGCCTGTATATCTCCTCCATTTTCTTAGTTGATATAGTTCGAGAACCAGCATTAGACATACCTCTCAACACTACCTTGTTGTCATTCAAGGCCTTGAATTCCATCTCCATCACCTACTAGTTCATTGATAATTTTCTTATCGAGTATAACCACTGCACTCCTAACACAACATTAGTATCTGCAAGATCTACTATGTAGATATAATCGGTGAATGTGTACTTACAGAGAGTCACGCTCAAACATGGGATTACCTGCATGCATGCAATGATGTACTCATAAGCTATCATCATGTGCATGACATGTTGTACTCATCTACTTCATTTCTTTAATCTTCGATATGAAATATATCTTAATAGATGAAATGAGTTTTATTGTTATAAATCTATTAAAAAACATTGACTCGAGACTTCTATAACCTTTCTTAGAAGATGGTAACATTCCTTTTGGTGGGAGGTCAATTATATTGGTCAGTGATTTTGGACAATTTCCACCTGTTATGGATCAAGTTAAATACACATGTGATGTTGTTGCAAGAGAATTATGAAACTCATTCACAATGGTTGTGACCCTTGATATTGTGTTTTGACAACATCAACAAAGCAATGAGAAAATAAAATTTCCTAAGTAAGATTTGATAAGTATATGGGAGTACCATGAGATGAATCATTTCCTCAAAAAAAATCCTATTACACCTATTGAATGAGGTAAAAGAAAACTTATTTTGAAACGTTCTTAAGGCTTAAAAATCTGTAAGTCACAAGGATTGACTTTGGAAAGGGCTACAATTAATATTGGGAAGAAAAAGAGACATGGTATGATACTGACTGTGATACCTCGAGTTAAAGATCTGAATGGTCTATGATTTCAACCTCCCTTTTCATTGAACAACATGAAAAGATAACAAAAATAGTAGGTGTGACTATAAGAAAAGTAGAAAAAAAGAGAGATTAGATTGATTACAATGTAAACTATTTGTAATTGACAAGATTCATATTATTTACATTTATCATCATTCAACATTGTAATTTTTTTTACGAATTTGTATTCATAATTCGTATATAATGGTTGTATTAAAATCAACATTGTAAATCTGTATTAAATTGATATATTAAAATTATAAAAAAAATTAGACATATTTAAAATAATTGACTTAAACATATGTTCGAGATTTTTTGGTGGTCACGCATAATTGAAACCATCCTAGATCCATCTAAAATCTAGATCTATCAAGCATCAAGTGTTGAAGTTTGCAACAAGAAACCGTGAAATTGGCATCCAGAAACAACATCCTTGATCCTAGTGAAAATTAAGCACCTACACTAGGTGGGGCCCACACAGGCTATTTTTAGGTGTATGTCTATTTTAGAATGGTGAGAAAATTCTATTTATGGATGGTGTTATATTTTTTGAATGCATGTGTGAATTCTGTTCGTAGATAACATGTCTAAAAATAGAATGCATGTCGATTATTATTATCTCTTAATAATAATTAGACAATAAATAATAATATATTCTCTTGAAGCACTTGATTTCAATTAACTGATGTGGAAAACCAGTTGACTAAAGGAATTTTGAGTTAAGAGGTTGGTTTGTGGGACATGCAGGTTGACTTAGTTGTAACTGAGTGATTCGAAGTTGTAACCAAGTTGGATGTGTAGTTATGTGAGTTGTAAAGTAGTTTAACCCAGTTAAGTGAGTTAAACTCAGTTGTGCTAGTTGTAACTAGTTGTAACTAAAGATACACTAGTGAGTGATCAGTGAATTAAATATTAAATTAATTCACAATCAGTGGTCTCACATGCAACTAATGATTTACTATTGTTAACTATATGCATGTCAGATTCAGTGGAGACCTAGTTGAGAGATAGTTGAAAGGGACAGTTTGACTATCAGTTGTGACATTAGTGGGTGCACACATGCAACCACACACACATTGGATGTGGCTATAAGTATTACGCAGTCAAGGCAGGCAAGATTGATTCATTCAAAGGTTCTTGACCATTAGGGATTGCACAGTGGAGGCAGGCTATCTAGAGGAAGTAAATTGTGCAAGGGATTTGCAAATTTTTGTATGACAGTATGAGACGATTGTATATTATTCTGAGAGCTCTTGGATTAGAGTTTTGTATGAGATTGTTTCATGATCCATGATATATACATAATATATGATAGTGGGATTTTTAGCTTTATTCTTTCCTGGTTAAAACATCTGTGTTAAATGTGTGATTGATCTTTCTTCATGTGTTTGTAATTGTCGATTAAATTTCCGTAAAGATTTAAGTTGAAGGATTTTGTATTTTACAGTGGCATATAATTGTTATATCAGGTGAATCCAAGATATACATGCATATTTTATAATTTCTACATGGTATCGGAGCTATGTTATAAATTTTCTACATGGTATGAGATCATGAATTATTTGGGTGTATGAGTTTGAAAAGAATATATGAAAATTTTGATGCAAAATTTTCAAAAAAAATAGCACATTTGGATTCCTTTCAAAAAAATACCCAAATTGACAAAAAATCGGTCAAATCAGAGCTCGGATGAGGGAGATATCGTCGATTTAAAATAAGCTCTTTTGTTAGAAATTTTTTGTGATGGCGGGACAATTACAATGTGCGCGAGCCAAGAACCTACATGTGCTGAGGTACAAGATGCATGCAAAGCTTTGAGGAGAAAATTAAAGGTTAATGAATTGGTGGTTGAGAGGGATCCTCTCAACATGCAGCCTGAGAAGCAATCTCAGAAGGTTGTGGAGCAGCCACAACTAGAGATGCATAAGAATCTCTATAGATTTGATGCAGATGCGATTTCTACAGAGCTTCCTACCATTGGGAAGTGTGAGAAAGGCATGCAATTGACCCTTGAGAGAGAGCTATATTTTCATGCAGGTAAGAGTGAACCTCAGGATGTGGAGCAGCCACAAGATGAGGATCATGGAGTGGGAGCAACCACTCATGCAGAGAAATTTCGAGCCAGATGGTCAAAGGAAGTGCATGTAGCTATACCACCAGGTGAGAGGTGGGGCGACATGCATGAATAATCCCAAGAAAAAATTTTGGGCAGGATTCATTGAGATTTTGTGGATCTCATGAATCGAACCTAGCTACGAGGAGCCCACAGAGCAACAGTAGCAGGATCAGTTGGATTGATGCAGTCAGATGTCGTGAGGACATGAAATCAAAGTGAAAGTGTTGGATACTAGAGCGCAGATCAGAGTTGGCAGCAGGTGCAGAATGCATGGATGCAAGTGTCAGCATCGCAGTGGTTCCTGAAGACATGTGCAGTAGCCAAGCAGAAGTTATAAGACTTTGATGACAGATGCATTATACTGATTCAGTTGTTTGGAGGTTATTCAGTTTCGGAAATGTTGCATGAAAAGTTTGCATGGAACATGCATGGAGTTGCATGGCGCATGCATGGAGTTGCATGTCGCATGCAAGGACATTCCTTTATTGTTGAGAGGGAGTGTTGAAGTTTGCAACAAGAAACAATGAAATTGGCATCCAGAAACAACATCCTTGATCCTATTGAAAATTAATCACCTACACTACGTGGGGCCCACACAGACTATTTTTAGGTGTATGTATATTTTTAGAATGGTGAGAAAATTCTATTTATAGTGGGAGTCTATTTACAGATGGTTGAGAAAATTCTATTTATGGATGGGGTTCTATTTTGGAATGCATGTGTGAATTCTGTTCGTAGATTGCATGTCTAAAAATAGAATGCATGTCGATTATTATTATCTCTTAATAATAATTAGACAATAAATAATAATCTGTTCTCTTGAAGCACTTGATTTCAATTAACTGATGTGGAAAACCAGTTGACTAAAGGAATTTTGAGTGAAGAGGTTGGTTGGTGGGACATGCAGGTTGAATTATTTGTAACTGAGTGATTCGAAGTTGTAACAGAGTTGGATGTGTAATTATGTGAGTTGTAAAGTAGTTTAACTCAGTTAAGTGAGTTAAACTCAGTTGTGCTAGTTGTAACTAGTTGTAACTAAAGATATACTAGTGAGAGATCAGTGAATTAAATATTAAATTAATTCACAATCAGTGGTCTCACATGCAACTGAATATTTACTACTATTATCTACGTGCATGTCAGATCCAGTGGAGACCCAGTTGAGAGATAGGTGAAAGGGACAGTTTGACTATCAATTGTGACATTAGTGGGTGCACACATGCAACCACACACACATTGGGTGTTCCTATGAGTATTTCGTAGTCAAGGCAGGCAAGATTGATTCATTCTGAGGTTCTTGACCATCAGGGATTGCACAATGGAGGCAGGTTGTCTGGAGGCAGCAAATTGTGCAAGGGATTTGCAAATTTCTATATGACAGTGTGAGACGATTGTATATTGTATTGAGAGCTCTTGGATTAGAGTTTTGTATGATATTGTTTCATGATCCATTTTATATACACAATATATGATAGTGGGGTTTTATCTTTATGCTTTCCTGGTAAAAACATCTATGTTATGTGTGATTGCTCTTTCTTCATGTGTTTGCAATTGGTGATTAAATTTCCGAAAAGATTTAAGCAGAAGGAATTTGTATTTAACAGTGGCATATAATAGTTAGATCGGGTGAATCCAAGATATACATGCATATTGTATAATTTCTACATCAAGAGGGATCAAATCTCTTGAGGTGCAAACATTTCCTCAAGTTTTGCACTAAAAAAAAAGGTTTGCACCTTGAGACATTTGATCATTCTCGACGGATAGATCCAGAGTTAAGATGGATCAAGGCTACTTTAGTTAATTTTTGTGATTTTTTTTAATCTTTACAATATGATGCATCATGAAGCAAGTGTTTTGGTGTTTATCATGGATTGATGTTTACTAAAATTTACTAAAAATATAGTTTATTACACTGAGGCACACTCCGGCCCAATATGGAAGAGATGTTGTGATGTCATGTTATATTATTGTTAGGTTATGTTATATAAACATTTTAACTCGGTCAAATTACATAAAAATAAATTTAAAAAAATTAAATAAAGTTAAAAAAATAAATTAAATTAAAATTGATGTAAATAGTCAATTTGTTGTTGGCGTTTTTTGAGCTCTAAGTTTTGAAAACCCATGGTTTTTCCAATAGTATTCTTCTCTAATGTAACCTATTTAAAGGCAACAAATTCCAATTAATTTTTCTTTTTCCCAAAAAGGTTGTGTTCTAATTATCTAAAAATTGTGGCACATTGTTGAGTTGATGTATACTATGAGTAAAAATTTAAATTCCAAGAACTTATCATTATCATTTTTTTCTTTTAAGTCAATTTCATAAAGAACTTATGGAGGAGTCGATAACAATATCAAATACACAAGAAACATTAAGGCAATGATTCAAGCCTTTGAAGCTTGCCATGATGTAATTTTTCTTAGCTCCTTTTCATTTAAAGGAGCTATCTTGATCAGTGAAAGTAAATTTTATATTATAATTTTGTATATTTAGGGTTGAGGTGTATCTATTTTGATGTGTGTCCCTCATTTGGAGGCAGTGTTTGCAATGAATCCTATTAATTTTTTGAATGAAAGGACGTCGAAACGAACCTTTTTTTTTTGTTTTGGTAACTTGGCAGTACTTCTCTATTCATTATCTATAAAGCAAGTTACAAAAGATATGTTCCTGGTGACCTCAACCTGCCCGTAGGAAACTAGGTCTGTTGGCCACCGGTCTGCATTATACGCCATCCAAAACTTAAATTTTTCTAGAATTTTCATCTATTTTTTTGACATTGTATTGCATATTATCCTACTACATAAACATAAACAATTGGAAGTGCAAATCTATCTGATATCATTATAACAAAAATGACAAGAGAAACATAGAGAATTGTTGACAATTAGTCATCTGAAGAATCCACTGGGGTCGGATTGTTCGCACTTGAACCTAGATTTTTTTGTTGATGCATGCTCTGTAACATCTTCTCCATTTGTCCTAGATTGAAGTTCTGGTGGAACAACTGAACCCATACTAACTGAATTTCCTTTTGAATCACCATCACACTTGGTTCATCTTCCTTCTTTTGAGTTTGTCCCTGCAGAATAGGCTCCTCTCTCTACTAGTGGTTTTCAGCTATGGCTTTCGCCAATAAATTCTTCATAATTCAATAAGTTTGGACGACTTGGCAGAACAAGGTCATCCTGCCTCTTGTGTTGCCCGAGTCCACAACCCGTGGATTTCATTCCTCTTCCTGTACATGTTCCCTTGCGGCTCTCTCTCTCAATTCTGTCTCCCATCTGGGGATCTTTGCTTTCACTAGTGCTGGTGAACTTTCATTATAGGCATGTAGTAATTTCTACATAGTCCTCGCCATATACTTCCTACCTCTTTTCCGGGGAGCTCAGCTCATGGAGGTTGTTTCTGACCTTTTTCCTCTACCAAATTCCTTTCGGACACCTTGGCGCTTCTTCCTTGTCACCTCCTCTTTCTTCATTTTCTTCCCCTCTGCCCTTGCAACCAACTGCACCACCTTTACCGTCCATCACTGGTACCCTGTAGCTCAATTGAGCCCACAGTTTCCACAACCTAATTTCCCTGCACTTCTTCTACTTCCCGCTTTTCCTTCGACAAGCTATGGGTTACATGCTCCGCATGCAAGCCTTTACATACCACCTGTCAGACAAATCCTTTGCGGTGAGCCAACTGGCCCGCATTTCCATTTTCATCTCATTCATTTCTCTTCTCCTGTGGCGATGTCGATTTCCACGCCCTCCTCCATATTCTCTTTCCAATCCCTTCATCTACGTGGTATCTGACTGGACCATCTATCCCTCTCACACCCTGATCGGGGGGAAACGAACCTTCTCTGGAAACTATAAAACTCCTTCATATTTTCCATGCCTGGTAGAGTTGTACTTAATAAGGTAAGATTTCAATTATTATTCAATAAATGCATTCATTTTTTTTGTTAGATTTTCTTGCTAGAAATTCCTTTTCCAAATAATGATCATAGATAGATATTTGTTGGTTTGTTAATGTACGTGACAACACTAGTATCTTCCTGCTAGATGTAATTTAGATTTTTAATAAATCCTTGCTTGATTTTTGCAGAAGATTGAATTGGGTTGGAAGTAATTAAGTTCTTAATTGATCATTCCTTGTTTCTTTTCAAATTCTTCAACTAGATAAATTTATTACCCATCACATTTCTTTTTTTGATATCAACACGTTTGATTACACGATTAAAAGAGAGGCACTAAGAACTATGATTAAAGTGAACAAATAAACAAAGAAGACATTTGGTTACATAATTAAATTGGAGAGTCTAAGCATTGTGATTAAAGTTACTAATATTAGGGAAAATTTGAGGTAAAAACTGAGCCTGAAAAAAAAAATGTACTAACAAAATTAACTTTAAAAGAACTAGTAGGATTCAAGATGATGATGTCATCCCCAGGGGAAAATATTTTGGAGGGAAAAGAAGAAAAATATTTTTTTAATTGTATTTTCAGTTTATCTGCTTATAGGTTTAATCAAATGTAAGTGTAGTCACTCATTGGATGTGTAATTAGATTCCACATCCAACGAGTACCTACTTCGCATACTGTTTTTCTTGTATTTAAAAAAAAAAATCAATGTGGGTCTACCTAGAAGTATGCAGAGTGGATACTTGTTAGATGTGGAATTTAATTATGCATCCAAAAGGTGTTTACACTTGACATTGAATTAAACCTATATGGAGATAAGCCAAAAACACAATAAAAAAACAGTTATTTATTTTCTTTAAAAAATCATAACTATTATTTTATTATTTTCCTTAGGAGTCCCATTTTAGACCTCAAAATTTCCTTAATGGTGAATGGTGAATGGTAAAAGAGGAAGTAAAATGGATTTTAAGTATAGGATAGGTGAGTTGTCTCAAAATTTGGAAGATGTTTTTGTTGTAATAAATAAGTATCTTCACGCGTCTAAGATAAATTGTTTAAATTTTGAATGACGAATTTTGATGGAATATCCTCATGTTTATCATTTTTTTTGGCAAAAGTATAAATTGTGGATTTTGGTTAAATATCCTAAATGTTTATAATTTTTATGAAATGTTTTATTTTTTTAGAATTTTATTTTATTTTATTTATTACATTAAATTTGATATAACCTGTGGGATGGATGATTATGTTTGTTTATTAGTTCTTTAATTAATTGATTATAAAGTTATATATTTTAATAAATTTGATTCAACGTTATATATACAAATTATTAATTTCTAATTCCTTGAATTTGACTTTCAGATTAATCACATCATCAATATTTCTTGGTTGACGTTTCAAACCCTCTAATATGGTTTATCATCGATACCAAGATGAAAAAATCAATCTATCCTTCAAAATAAATAGCAAAGATGAATCATTTTCCAAAACTAATAGTTAAAAATATAATTTCTTTTAATCAACAAAAAAAATTAAGTGAGAGTTTAAATATAAAATATTAAAAATAATTCGGTCAAAGTAAAAAAGATAATAATATTAAAGGGAGAGATTAGGTCAATATTTAATAAAATATAGAAATAACTAGTCAAAATATAAGTAAAAGTTAAAAATTAAAATTAAAATTAGGGGAAATTCAATAGGTAAATAATATAATAATTTATTATTAATTTGGTGCATTTATTCTTCCCCTTTTTATCTATTAAATTTCCTCTGATTTTTTATTTTTAACTTTTACTTATATATTGACCAGTTATTTCTATATTTTATTAAATATTGACTTAATATCTCCTTTTAACATTCTTATATTTTTTACTTTGACTGAATTATTTTTAATATTTTATTCACCTAAATTCTTTTAATGTTTTTTTTGTTGATTAAAATAGATTATATTTTTAACTTATGTCTACTAAAAAGAAGGAAAAAAGAATTTTCCCAATTTTTGGAATGATCTTTCTATTACCATAATTTTTGGTTGATAGACTCAATTTTGGTTTGCTAGAATATAGCATATAATATTGATTTAATATAATTGGAAAGCTCATGTCAACCACTCGACTCACTACTAAGTTAATTTACAAAAGTCCGGGATCAAAAAATATTAATTTTTTAGTGTTTTAAAATGTAAATTATGAATTTTGGTGGGTTATCCTTAATATCAATCTTCATAAATTATTTGCTTTTTGAATTATTTTAAATACAGTGAAATTTAACAAAAAAATATAAATGATATATTTTGGTGAAATAATTTGAGTATAGATTTTTATGAGTTTTATTTTTTTATATAATTTAATTTAAAATATATATTATTGATTTTGGTGGAATATCTTGGTATCAACCTTAATAAACGTTTTATTTTTTATATATTTTTTTAAGAATTTAATTATATTAAAGTTTTATTTATCATATTAATTTAATATTGTGGGAATCATGATATACAATAGGTGATTTTAGTTTAAAAATATATATATATCATGAATAAATTCAAAAAATATTTTTTTGAAAATTTTGAAAATTAGTTTTTAAAACGATATATTTTTTTACTAGGCCAAGATGAGTGAAATATTTTCATTATAAATTTGGGGTGATAGTAAGATTGAGTATGAAGGTATTTATTGGAGTATTTTCATTATAAATTTGGTAGTTGTAAATATCATCAAATTGATGACGAGAAAATTTTAAAATTTTAAAATGTTATTATAAAGACATAAAAATGGTTGGCAAGCATTGATAGACATCAAAACACTTACCTCATAATATCCACATTACAAAGATTTAAAAAAAAACTAAAATTAACTAAATTACAACACTATTTTAAACCACCCTAGATCCATTTTAACTCTAGATCTATCAAGCTCAGAGAAGGATCAATTCTCTTAAAGTGCAAACATTTCCTCAAGTTGTGCACATAAAAAAAAAAAAAAAAAATTCACTCTGAGAAATTGGATCCCTTGCTACTTGAGATGGATCTAAACTCGTATACCTACACTAATTTGTTAAATTTCAAATAAATTTTATTGAAAATATATTTAAAAATAAAAAAATTTCGTCCTTCCAGTGTAGGTAATGTGCGCTTACCTCTTCCCTTTTGAGTCATCGTGACCAAATGATTTGTTTGGCACGTGAATGGGTCATTGTCGAATAAAGCAAAAGGGGCAAAACTAAAAGCGAATCTCTAGCTACCAATAGCATATGGGCCCACGCATTGTGAGAAACCACAATCGCATTAGAGGAAATTTCAACCTAAAAGTGGCCTCCTAAGGAGAAATAATTAAATAATAGTTAAAATAATAAAATAAGAGTTATGAATTTTGGAAGGAAAATATGAAAATTGTTTTTTAAATAGTATTTTTGGATTATATTCTTGTAGGTTTACTCAAATTTCAAGTGTAGATACTCATTGGATGTGAAATTAAATTCTACATCCAACGAGTACCCATTATGCATACTTTTGAGAAGAACCACATTGATAAAAATTGAAGATACATTAAAAATGGATACACACTTTTTTAATGTATCTTCAATTTTTATCAACATACTTTTTTTGATGTATCTTCAATTTTGATAAATGTGTCAAAATTGAAGATATACATTAAAAAAACATGTTCAACACGTTTTTTTAATGTATCTTCAATTTTTATCAATGTGGGTCTTCTCGAAAATATGCATAATGGGTACACGTTGGATGCAAAATTTAATTATGCGTCCAACGAGTGTCTACACTTGAAATTTGAGTAAACTTATAAGGAGATAAGCCAAAAAGACAATAAAAAAAAGTTTTTCTTCTTTTCCCTCCAAAATATTTACATGTATCTCTTTCTAAATTTAAAAGATTTTGATTGGTTTACACATTATGACATGGAAATTATGTGAAAATTTCATCGACACTTGTAGGCTGAAATTTCCTCTAATTGGCAATTTGGCAGTCATGCTTTTAGCATCCGTATTAATTCTGACCCCACTTTTAATCATCATACTTCCATGACTTTTGAAGGATTCATGTATTTCCTCTTATTCCTATGGACATTTCACACATCAGAGAAATATATTATATATATATATATATTTAGAGACGGGGGAATTGTCTAGTGTTTGTGGGAGGCGAAGATGAAAAGGATTGAATTGAAAAAGGTGAAAAACATGAATATGTAATTTCATAGAATTAATAATCTTGTAGACATTAAAATATCATTTCATTTTTTTTATATGGGCCACTCACAACAATGTAGCTATGAAAATATCACGACTCAATTTTCCAGTATCTTTTTTTGGTTGGGTGTTCAAATCTCAGAAGAAGAGTTATGCTTCACATTTGGGGGGTGTTATTGCCTTTCTGATGTTTCACATTTTTTCAGGGAGGCTTTGTGGAGATTATTCTTTTATGGCGTAGTGACAAAGTACTTTGTATGTGGTACCCAGTGTCTTTCTTCATTGTTAAGCCATTTAGTAAATGAAGGGATTTTTTTCACTCTTTTTGAATTAGGATTTTCCTTATTTAGGGTTATTGATTAGGGTTTTCCTTTTTTAGGGTTATTGATGAGTTAGGGTTAGGGTTATTTGATGATGGTTTATTGATGGGTTATTGAATTAGGGTTTTCCTTATTTGGGGTTATTGAGAGTAACATTGGAAAGTATATACATCATAGAATCATTGGGTCTTTCAATTGGTTTTTAGGTTTTTCAATTGGTTTTCCACGTAAAAGATTGAAATCTTTGGCAACATAATGATTGGGTTCATCAGTTTATATTTGGGGAGTGACTGAGCATTGATAAGGGATTGTATGTGGGATTGATCGTATGTGATGACGTTTGATTTGAATCATGTTAATTGTAAAGTTGTAGTTTCACATGGGCTTAATTCTATGCTTGCGTGCTCACTTAGGACGATGATATAAAAGGGCCTATGATATATATTTATTTAGTGGAACTAAAATATGTTAGTTGAAAATTTGATAAAAATCATATGTGAGTAGAAAATTAATTAGGTAGAAATTGAGTATTAGTTTAACTAAGGTTTTGCCTTTATGTCTTAGATTAAACTTTACTCATTAGATTTTTTGGACTTTCTAGGAGAAATCCCATGAAAACAATTTAGGTCAAATCTTGATTTGTGTTGTTTGAACTAGTTTTTTTATGATATATCTGGATTCAACACCTTGGAAAACCCTTCCATCACTTGGATTGTAAAGAGTTCACCCATTGTAATTCCAATAAACCCTACCAGATTCTAAGGAAATTAAACTGAAAATCAAACAGACAAATCTTCCAAAAAAGAAATTAACAAATAAACTATACTTTTCTAATAAATTATTAATATATATTTAAATTGTTTAAAATATATAAATAAATTTAATATTTAAATTTTTTTAATTTTTTCAATTATATAAAACTTAAAATTACTATTCCACTCCATCTTATTTAAAAAAAAAAAAAAAAAAAAACCAAAACAAAACAACCCAATCATCTAGTTAGACTGCCCTAAATGGCCATGTATAGCATATGTAAATTGAAGTTATATGGGTATATTTTTAGAAATAATTTCCATAGATGACCGCATAACAATTTATAATATTACTTTAACATTTATTTATTTTTAAATTAAATTATTTACATTATTTTAATGGACTTTTATATATTAAAAGTAACCATATCTAATATATCGGGGTAAAATTTTGAATATATTTATTTTAAAATTAAACGTTAATAAATATATTTAAATTATATAAATTTTATGTCATATTGAAATAGATTTATTTTGAAATTAAATTATATATATATATATATATATATATATAATCAATTTTACTAATTTATTATTATCTTCATTTCATCAATGAATCAAAGAAGTTTTAGTTGATTTTTTTTTAGCGTTCCATTACTATTTTTCCCATAATTGTTTTTAATTGTGATTAGATATCGATAATTTGCATATATCTTGTGTGCATGGTTTTGGTGTTCCTAGTCTCTAGGAACCAACCCCCACTCTAGCCTCCACATATACATCATTGATAACGCCCTAGGGCATCCAAGAATTACGAGAATAATGTGTTTTCTAGGTGGAATTCCTATGGGCTACCAAATTTCAAGGAGAGACATGCTAGAAAACTAGTTGAGAAAGTGTGTGTCATAGCACGTTGTCCATTTTTCCATTTTCAAGTATCCAAATCTTTGAGGATGTATCTACCATAGTTTTGGTTTCATATTTTTACAAAGCTCTAGTTGCGTTAAATTTAGCATGTTAACGATTACAAAAATAGTTAGCTTCCAAATATAGGTTGTTCCTTTTTCAAGTAGCAATAATTTGAAGTTGGATCTACATTGCTACAACTTACAACACATAAGCTTTCCTATTAATCCACAAGGCATTCTTGGCTACTATTGTAAATGATACAACTCTGAAATAGATATCTATGAAAGGATGGAGAACATATACGTTGCATGAAAATCCACAAAAGTGATTTTTGAATTAAAATATAATACCAATACAAATTTGCTCCCAAGCAACCATGATGCAGGAGCATCAAAGTTAAATTTTCATTATTCATTTATGTAATTTAGGGGGTGAGGTTTTAATTATTTTATTAATTATTTTGCTCATTTTTAATAAATTAAGAGAGAAAATATAAATGTGGGGATTATTGTAAATATTCCTTTAATAAATTAAGGATATGAGTGGAGTTGAATTAGGTAGATAATCTAGGGATTAGGAATTCCTTAAACGGGACTTAGTTGAGTCAAATAAGGGATGAATCTATTTTAGATTTTGGTTGAGATTTGTGTGGAGAAAATTATGGATTGGAGTTCATTCATAATTGTATATAAATATGAAGCTTGTGAGAGTGTAAAAAGACAAGTGAGGAAGTGAGAAATACAGAGAGAGTGAGGAATGGGTTGAGAGCTTTTTGTAAAGGGCCGAGAGCCGAAAGGCCATCCACTGCAATATTTGGCCAAGGAATTCTTGTGTATTTATATATCAGTATATTTGTGTTTGTATAAGCTCTCTTTTATTTATGTACGTTTTAAGCAGTTGCAAATGTTTGTTTAATGAAGAATTTATGTGAGAGTTTTCATTTAGAAGGAAGCACACACGATTTTATATATGCTAGGATCTGTTTAACCCAGTATCCTGGCATCATTTTGGTATCAAAGCCGGAAGTGTGTGCAGTTCAAATACCGTTGGGAACAAAATAATGGAATGTTAAGATACTTGCTTTCATGAAGCTATGGGATCGTGTATTTGGCACAACATTTTGAGATATTTATCATCGAATTGTAATTTGGTGACAGTCGAGTCTTGGTGAAAGTCGATGGTAAGAGAGTCGGTATGTTGGGATCGACGTAGCCTCTCCACCATTATACGATTTTTGTGTGTTGTTGTAAGAACCAATCTTCCATGATTGCAGTGTGTTGTCGTAACAACTAAAGAATCAAACTTTGAAACTGATCTCGAGCTTGGAAAGCGATCTGTCATGTGGAGCCAACGATGTAGTGTGCAGAGAGTTCATCCAATTTCCATATTAGTTGCACGAAGAAGTTGCTAAGTTAAGCTCTAGCGGATTGGAGTGGGAATGATGCCATCTCATTCTTGCAAAAGTAGAACAATCTATAATTTTATGAAAGGCTTCTCTGCATTTGGATATGTCTAGTTGGACCTTGAGTTCAGGTAATCTATAGTAGTTTTTATGTTCTTGGATGTATACATAGCTTATTATAAATCATATAATCTGTTAACTGTAAATTCACTCAGAGAATGGAAGTTTTGCATGACGCCGAGGAAGTCAAGATGGGTTTTAAGTGTAGTCAAACCATTTCAAATGAGCTTGTTTTTTCATGATTGTGGACATGGGCCTGTACCCATTGAATTTGAAAACCTTGCATGGAGAAAACCAAGCAAATGTGAGCCGAGATGCTCTGGGAAACTAATGATGTTGGCTGGAATTTACAGCTTTTGGGGATTACGGTTTTTGGAAGACGTGAGACACACCACTATATAGAGGTGTTTTACATCTTGAAGTACATAGATCTCTTTACTGTATTAAAATGGTCACTTCTCCCTCAGAACTGTTGATCTATCTCTCTGGGCTAAGTTTATTCCCCTCTGCGATGATTTATTTGTGTTGAAACCTGGTAGTACCCTGCAAGCTTCCAGCGTGGAAACCTGGAAATTGTATGATACACTCACCTAAGAATGTGGAATCACAGCCAGATTTTGCGACATCCAACAATGTTTCCAATCTGCACATTCCTTTATGTCATTGAAATAATATTGAATTTGTTTGTTCCGACTTTATACGTGTGGTTTTGCATGTTCACTGCTTCTTTCACCTCTGGCTTAATATTGTTGCAAATTTAGTGATCGTAAATTCTACAAAGATTGGTAGAATGAAAAAATTGTAGAAGAGTATTGGCTAATGTGGAATATGCTTGTTTGAAAACAAAATTCCATCATTGGGGAGAGTAAATCCAGGCCTTAGTAAAATTGAACATTTTACTACTAAATTGTAAAGTGGAAATTTGTTGTTCTACATCAATTTTTGGAAGCCAGACGTATCAATGCACTTAAAAAGGCATGTGTGGGCTTGTGAAAGAGGTGTGGTTCTAGCATAAGAAAAGGTCACTAGGATTGATCGAGGTAAATTTTTTGCAAATTATTCATGTACGTTTTTTGGAGAATGTAATTTTGGAAGGATGTTCTGTTACATTAAGGTTTCATGTTTTCAAAGCTAAGAAATTGAAATTAAAAGAGAAACTCGAGAGATTGAGATAAGGTAACTTGGCTTAAGCTAAGAAGGGAGATTGTGTGTACTTTGAAGGTTTCTAACATTTGTTTGTTGGGAAAGATTTATGTTAGAAAATTGCTGGGAAGAGATTTATTTGCTGGGGAGAAAATGAACCTTGCGCATTCAAAGTAAGTATGTAGAGACTTGAATGTATTCCTAAAAGAATACAAGAGAGAAGGGTTGGATCATTTCAACCACGAGAAGATTCAAGGTAAGTGCTCATTGAATGAATCAATATTCATTGAGTAGAGGTATTTTAAAATCTGGATGATTAAATTTCCTTGCCATACTCGAGAAGTTGATCTTTGTAAATGTTATGAAAGAGTGAAAATGTTGCAAATGCGGAGGTATAAATGAATGGAAAATGCGTTATCTTTGGTGATATAAAAAGAAGCATGCATTTTTATGTGAGAGGGTTTATTATGCATAATGTGAATTCTTCGCAGTTTTGGTTAAGTCATTTTGGACCAAAGGTTGTAGTTGGAATGGGAGAAATATTTTGATTTGTGTTTAAGGTTGAAAACACAATTGCTTGATGTTGTAGAATCTTTGTTTTTACCATCATGTGGTGGCATCTAAGGAGGTGTTATTCAGAATGGACACAATGTACGAGTTGTACATTATTCATCAAATAGGTTGAAAACTTGTTCTCTGTACACAAGTGAAGAGATGTGAATTGATGTTGTATGGTGCATAAAAGTGCAGGAAAATGTTTGCACTAAAATGATGAGCTTATGATATGGAGGGAATGCGAGTATTCACAGTGACAAAGACGGCACAAAAGAGTGGAATCCAGAGAGTTGCAAATGCAAGGGAAAGGTTTGTTAAATAACCTTAATGGGAGCATAAGGTATGATAATTCATAAAGTTATTTTGGAATGTTGAAAGTTGAATGGTTTATTTATTTTCACCATAAAATAAATCTTGGAAAACCTGGATTGCATTTCGATTAAAGACTTCAACATCATGTGAAATGATAATGGGAAACTGGTGATTTTTCATAAGAATGGAGTATGAAAGAGAGTGAAGATTTTACATCATAAAAATGTACTAAGGGTGGATGTTCGTTGGAGGATTGTATAACTTGAATTAAATCAAAATATCCACTATCATAATTATTGGGTCAAGCCTTGAAGTCAAAACAGATGTTAGGATCAAATGAAAGTTTGGATAGTTTGAGTTAATTTTGAGTATTTTTCATCCAAGATGAAAAGTTGATGTAAATTCTGAAGTCAAAGACTCGTAAGCTAAATTTAAGGTTTGAATGTAACTGGGTGCATGATCAGCAGAGCCTGACACCCAAAGAATTGATCATTGTAACACATGAGTTACTAAAGTGTTGTTTGCAACAAAGTGAAGCAAGAGAATTGCTAGAAATGACTCCAAGACAGAGAACCAAAAGATACCAAGCGTCGGAAGAAAGCTTGCATTGTTGAATGGCAAGTGGGAAGACTTGCTGAAAAGAGGATTCGAATGAAATCCACACGTAAATAGATGAAGTTCACAAATGAGGAGAAGATGACTATTGATAGTCATTTCAAAAGATCTGATGAAGACCACAACAGAAGAAGGAAGAAGGAAAATGCCAAGGTAAGTGGCATATGTGAGCAGTTGACTAAGGAAGATTATGAGCGGGATAAGGCTATGATAATAGGTCACCTTGAATTGTTAATGAAATTGTTGCAGAGAAATGTGTAAGACTAGATACATGGTTGGACCATGAGGAATAAAGTGAAGTGGCAGAGACTACATGCAAAGAGGGAAAAGCAGGTAAACATACAGTTGATAGAAGAGCTGAGGAAGCTCAAGCAGATGTTGAGGTGTGAAGAACTAAGAGAAGCTGAGTTAAAAATGGATGTTTTCATTTGTGGCCCAGAATAGGGTGAAATTTTGGGTGAAGAGATCAATGAGGAAGATCTCATGAACTATTGGGACAGTTCAGAAGAATATGAAGATGTGTTGTTGAGAGAAGCAGATGAGGCTATGAAGCCTTGCATTTTTTTCTCACAGTTTATGTATGTTTGCAGGATATGCGAAAGATGGTGAGCAGTCTGGTGAAACTGTCACATAAATGAATGAAAATCTTGAGGTAAAGTGTGATGTAAAATGCCTTTCAGAGGAGGAAGGTGTTGATTTGTTGCAACAGGAAGAAATCATAAATGAATTCTTGTTTAGGGTAAGACAGCAAGTTGAAGATGTTATGGAGTAGAAGCGTAATGGAAATGCCGAAGTGATATTCCAACAAGGTAAACAAGTGAATTTTTTTAATGAAATTGCTGACATAATTTTGCAGTGTGATGAAACAGAAAACAGGATAACTCAGGAAGATTGCCAGAAGAAGAATGAAGCTGGGAATTGATGCAAGAGCATCAAAGCTAAATTTTTATTATTCCTTTATATAATTTATGGGGTGAGATATTTTAATTATTTATTTAATTATTTTGCTCATTTTTAATTAATTAAGAGAGAAAATATAAATGTGAGTATTATTGTAAATATTCCTTAAATAATTAAGGATATGAGTGGAATGAATTAGGTAGACAATCTAGGGATGAGGAATTCCATAAACGGGACTTAGTTGAGTCCAAAAAAAGATAAATCTAATTTACATTTTAAGTTGAGATTTGTGTGGAGGAAATTGTGGAATGCAATAAATTATATTTATGTATAAATATGTAGCTTGTGAGGGTGAGAAAGAACAAGTGAGGAAGTGAGGAATACAGATAGAGTAAGAGAAATGGTTTGAAGGGCTGAGAGCCAAGAGGCTGCCCATTGTAATATTTGGCCAAAGAGTTTTTATGTTTTTATATCAGTATTTTATTTGTATGGCTCTCTTTCCTTCATATGTATTTTGAGCTGAACATATTTGTGGTTTTAATGAAGAATTTTAATGATGAAGGTAGCACATGAGTTTTTACATGTTGGGATCTGATTTAACCCAGTATCTTGGCATCATTTTGGTATCAGAGCCTTAGAAGTGTGTGTTGATTAAATTGTGATTAATTCCCAAGTGGTATGAATGCATTGAGTTATCTGTAAAGTATAAGAATGGTGCTATAATAGCCGAATTGAAAGAGTGTGGAGACTGCACGATTAAGAAAGCAGCGTCAAGGGCGTGTTGCAAAAATTAGTCTAAAACCGTGGCAACATGAAATCTTAGCCGTGCAACATATCTGAAAGAGTGGAACTCGTGAAGAAATAGTGTGGAGCTAACCCTACCTGCGTATCTGCATTAACCCGGAGATGAGCAATGAACCTGAAGTAAAGGTTCAATCCAGCATATGGAAGGAGAGCATTATTGTATACTCAGAGAATTTCGAACAGAGTAGGAACCGATTTGGAGAAGTCAACAACTAACGTGTTGAATTTGCATGGTGGAAGCAACGTAGCCTAGAAGCGCTGGAGTGCTGCGAGTTTTTCATGCTATGCAACCAGTGTTGGTGATTGATGAAAAGGCACATATCAATTTAATTCTACGTTTTGGCTAATGTGCGGTGGGTGCATCTCAAAATTGTGGTACGTTGCCATACGTAAAAACACTTCAGTAAAATACTTATATAGTTGTGTATTAATTACTAGGTGTATATCCATTTAACTCTGCGGGCAGGTGCATATCAATTTTTTGGTAAAATACTCATATACTTATGTGAATTTAACTTCATAAGTAAATGAGAGCGGTGCATGAGTTTTTATGGTAATATGGTAATAGTGTGATGGTTTTCTGGTGAAATTTTATTAATATATGGATTATAAAAGCATTCTATTTTCAAGAGAAGAAGGAATCGAATCAGAGTTGAGTGTCTAGTTATTTAAAGCATGGAAGATTGATTTCTGGATTAATTTCACGAAGAATTGCATTAGCCAAAGGGTAAGTGATCATGGAAACAAGCAAGAAGATTGAAAATTTTGGGTGAAATGGTATTTTGGTAAAAGGGATTCTATTGCGTTGGAGTTATGGTTAGTTTCCTGGAATATATTTTAGGTGAATTTCTTGTTCAAAATCATTTTACAAGAAGCTATTCATTTAAACCCACAAGAAGCCATAAATTTACTTTCACATAAAATTTGCATGGTTAAACTCATAAGTGATTATTGAATGAGGTGAAAGTAAATAATAGAGGTAAAGGTGAAAGTAAATTGATGTTGTAAATCATGGTGGGGGAAAAATGGTGAGTTGTTGCACACGGGTTTTGAGTGGGTAATATATGGTTTCATAAAACCATGTGTGGGTTTTGAGAATGCATAACTTCATAGTTTAATTTTATATTTTTAAGTAGGAGAGCTGTGAGAAGAAGGATTTATAAAGTGTGAAAAGGAGTTTATATTATTTTGAGTTTTTTTTGTAAGAAGTGGATTGTATGGTATAAGAAGTGGGATAATTAATGTACTAGTGTCAAGGTCTGTATATCATGAAGTAAAAGGAGTCTAGTACATTATGTTAAGGTCAACTTCAATTGATTTTTTGAGAAGATTTTTTTCAAAATTGAAGAAAAACTTGAGAGATTGAGATGAGAAAATTTGGCTTAAGCTAAGAGGGGAGATTATGAGTACTTTGAAGGTTTCTAAAATTTGTTTGCTGGGAAAGATTTATGTTAGAAGATTGTTGGGAAGAGATTTATTTGCTGGGGAGAAAATGGACCTTGAGCATTCAAAGTAAGTCTGTAGAGGCTTGAATGTATTCCTAAAAGAATACGCGAGAGAAGGTTTGGATCATTTCAACCACAAGAAGATTCAAGGTAAGTGCTCATTGAATGAATCAATATTCATTGAGTAGAGGTATTTTAAAATCTGGATGATTAAATTTCCTTGCCATACTCAAGAAGAAGATCTTTTGTAAATGTTATGAAAGAGTGAAAATGTTGCAAATGTGGAGGTATAAATGAATGGAAAATGAATGTGCTAATCCTGGGTGATATAAAGAGAAACATGCATTTTTATGTGAGAGGGTTTATTATGCATAATGTGGATTCTTCACAGTTTTGGTTAAGTCATTTTGTACCAAAGCTTGTAATTGGAAAAAGGAGAATTCTTTTGATTTGTGATTGAAAACATAATTGCTTGATGTTGTAAAACCTTTGTTTTTAACATCATGTGGCGGCATCTAAGGAGGTGTTATTCAGAATGGATGTGATGTACGAGTTGTACATTATTCATCAAAGAGGTTGAAAACATGTTCTCTGTACATAGATGAATAAATGTGAATTGATGTTGTATGGTGCATGAAAGAGAAGGGAAAATATTTGCATTAAAATGACGAGCTTATGGTATGAAGGGCATGTGAATGTTAACAGTGACAAATACAGCACAGATGAGTGGAATCCAGAGAATTGAGTTTGCAAAGAAGAAGGTTTGTTAATAACCTTAATAGGAGAATAAGATATGATACATCATTTCGAGAAGGTATTTTTGAATGTTGAAAATTGAATGTTTTATTTTCACCATAAAATAAATCTTGGGAAAATGAAATGTATTTCAAGTTAAAGACTTCAGCATCATGTGAAACGATAATGGAAAACTAACGATATTTCATAAGAATGAAGTATGGAAGAGAGTGAAGATTTTACATCCTAAGAATGTAATAGGGGTGTATATTCATTGGAAGATTGTATAACTTGAATGAAGTCAAAATATCCACTCTTAAAATTATTGGGTCAAGCCTTGAAGTCAAAACAAATGTTAGAGTCAAATGAAAGTTTGGATAGTTTGAGTTAAGATTGAGTATTTTCATCCAAGATGATGAATTGATGTAAGGCTGAAGTCAAAGAGTCATAAGCTAAGTCAAGGGTCTGAATGTAATTGGGTGCATGATCGGCAGAGCCCGACACCCAAAGAGTTGGTCATTGTAACCCATGAATTACTGCAGTTGTTATTTTGCAGTGGAGAGAAGCAAGGGAGTTTCCAGAGATTGGTTCCAAGACAGAGAACCAAGAGAAGCCAAGCACAGGAGGAGAACTTGAATTTTTTTATGAACGACAAGTGTGAAGGATTGCTGAAAGGAGGATTGAATGAAATCCATGTGTGAACAGATGAAGTTCCCAAAGGAGGGGAAGATGACTGTTGATAGTCATTTCCGAAGATCTGATGAAGACCACAGCAGAAGGAAGAAGAAGGAAAATGCCAAGGTAAGTGGCATATGTGAGCAGTTGACGAATGAAGAGTACGAGCGGGAGAAGGCTGAGATAACAATTCACCTTGAATTGTTAATGGAATTGTTGCAGAAAAATGTGAAAGACCAGACACATGGTTGGACCATGAGAAAGAAGGTAAAGTGGCAGAGACTACACGCAAAGAGGGAAAATCAGGTAAACATACAATTGGCAGAAGAGCTGAGGAAGCTTGAGAAGATGATAAGGTGTGAAGAACTCAGAAAGGCTGAGTTAAAAATGGATGTTTCCATTTTTGGTCCAGAATGGGGTGAAATTCTGGGCGAAGAAATCAATGAGGAAGATCTCATGAACTATTGGGATAGTTCAGCAGAATCTGAAGATATGTTGACGAGAGTAGTAGATGAGGCTATGAAGCCTTGCATTGTTAAATCTCACAGTTTATGTATGTTTGCAGGATGTGCGAAAGATGGTGGACAGTCTGATGAAACTATTACAGAGGAGAATGAAACTCTTGAGGTGGAGTCTAATGGAGAATGCCTTTCAGAGGAGGAAGGTACTGATTTATTACAACAGGAAGAAATCATAAATGAATTCTTATTTGGGGTAAGACAGCAAGTTGAAGCTGTTATGAAGCAGAAGCATAATGGAAATGCCAAAGAAATATTCCAAGGAGGTAAACAAATGTATTTGTTTAGTAAATTTGCTGACGAAAGTTTACAATATGATGATTTTGAAACCAGGACAACTCAGGAAGATTTCCAGAAGAAGAATGAAGCTGGGAATGATGGTTGTGATGAAGTGTTGAAAAGATTTCACATGGAAATCGAGTTCTTGGAACGATGGCTTAAGGAACCTGATGGAGAAGTAAAACTTGCAGAACCTGATCCAAATGAAATTACAGTTACTATGTGTGATAGGGATGAAATGTTTTTAACATTTATAGAGTTGAATGAATGTTGTAAATTTTCAAATAATAATGTAACTGTAAGTACAGAAACTGACATTAACAGTTATGATGTCGAAATCAGAGAAATTGAGCAGAAATTATTTGGCATTGAGATGGAAGATCAGAAGCAGCAATAAAATTATGTCTGTAGAGACATAAAGGAGACAGAAATATTGAATCAGCGAGATGAAGATGAAAGCAACCAACAGTTCAAAACAGGATCTGTTTAAGTCCAGAAAGTCGGTGATGGGAGATTGATGCCTGAAGCATCAAAAGAGACCGAAAGGTATTATCTTTTTAAAACTAACATTTTGTTGGTGAATGTAGGTAGAACACCGGACGAAAGAGTCATTGCTATAAAAGAAATCAAAGACTATAGTTGTAATCAAGGAGTTCTTGATTATTCTTCATGGCAGAAAGTTGAGTGTTCAGCACAGTTGGAGATGAAAGAATTCGACAAAGAGGTGTTACTCCGAGGAATTGACGAAAGGAAGTATTGGAGAAGCCGATGGAATCCGATCGACATAGTGCGTGATGAGTTACCAAATCGATTTGATACTTCAAATGACCAACAACAGAACAAAGTTTGGAATCTTGGAGGGAGCAGGTCATCAGGACTTGTGGTTGTCGCATTGTTACATTAAAGCGACAGACCTCATAGACAGGAGTCTATGGAAACTTCTCTACATGGAGAGTCTAATGTAGGAGAATCAAAGCTAAATTTTTATTATTCCTTTATGTAATTTATGGGGTGAGATATTTTAGTTATTTATTTAATTATTTTGCTCATTTTTAATTAATTAAGAGAGAAAATATAAATGTGAGGATTATTGTAAATATTCCTTAAATAATTAAGGATATGAGTGGAGTGAATTAGGTAGACAATATAGGGATGAGAAATTCCATAAATGGGGCTTAGTTGAGTCCAAAAAAAGATAAATCTAATTTATATTTTAAGTTGAGATTTGTGTGGAGGGAATTATGGAATGGAATAAATTATGTTTATGTATAAATATGTAGCTTGTGAGGCTGAGAAAGAACAAGTGAGGAAGTGAGGAATACAAAGAGAGTAAGAGAAATGGTTTGAAGGGTCGAGAGCCAATAGGCTGCCCATTGTAATATTTGGCCAAAGAGTTTTTATGTTTTTATATTAGTATTTTATTTGTATGGCTCTCTTTCCTTCATATGTATTTTGAGTTGAACATATTTGTGGTTTTAATGAAGAATTTTAATGATGATGGTAGCACATGAGTTTTTACATGTTGGGATCTGATTTAACCCAGTATCCTGGCATCATGAATGAAGGTTTTGATGAAGTGCTGGAAAGATTTCACATGGAAATCGAGTTCTTGGAACAGTAGCTTAAGGAACCTGAGGGAGAAATGAAGCTTGCAAAACCTGATCCAGAAGAAATCACAGTTACTGTGCATGATAGAGATGAAATGTTTTTAACATTTATAGAGTTGAATGAATGTTATAACTTTTCAGATGATAATGTAACTGTAGGTACAGAAAACGACATTAATATATATGATGTCGAAATCAGAGAAATTGAGCAGAAATTATTTGGAGTTGAGAGGAAAGATCAGAAGCAGCAAGGAAGTTGTGTCCTTAGAGACATAAAGGAAGTAGAAGTATTGATCCAACAAGATAAAAATAAAAGCAGCCAGCAGTTCAAAACAGGATCTACTGAAATCCAGAAAGTCAATGATGGGAGATTGGTGCTTGAAGCATCAAAAGAGACCGAAAGGTATTATATTTTTAAAACTAACAGTTTGTTGATGAATGCAAGTACAACACCAGATGAGGAAATTGTTGCTATAAAAGAAATCAAAGAATATAGTTGAAATCAAGAAGGAGTTCTTGATTATTCTTCATTGCAGAAAGTTGAGTGTTCATCTCAGTTGGAGACAAAAGAATTCGACAAAGAGGAATTACTCCGAGGAATTGGCGAAAGAAAGTGTTGGAGAAGCCGATGGAATCCGATTGACCGAGTGCGTGATGAGTTACCAAATAGAGTTGATACTTTGAAGGACCAGCGGCAGAATAGAGTCTGGAATCCTAGAGGGAGCAAGTCATCAGGACTTGTGGCTGTCGCACTATTATAGAAAAGTGATAGACCTCATAGAAAGGGGTCTATGGAAACTTCTCTATATGGGGAGTCTGATGCAAGAGCATCAAAGCTAAATTTTCATTATTCATTTATATAATTTATGGGGTGAGGTGTTTTAATTATTTTATTAATTATTTTCCTCATTTTTAATAAATTAAGAGAGAAAATATAAATGTGAGGATTATTGTAAATATTCCTTTAATAAATTAAGGATATGAGCAGAGTTGAATTAGGTAGATAATCTAGGGATTAGGAATTCCTTAAACGGGCTTAGTTGAGTCAAATAAGGGATGAATCTATTTTAGAATTTGGTTGAAATTTGTGTGGAGAAAATTATGGATTGGAGTTCATTCATAATTGTATATAAATATGAAGCTTGTGAGAGTGTAAAAAGACAAGTGAGGAAGTGAGAAATACAGAGAGAGTGAGGAATGGGTTGAGAGCTTTTTGTAAAGGGCCGAGAGCCGAAAGGCCATCCACTGTAATATTGGCCAAGGAAGCGCACACGAGTTTATATATGCTAGGATATGTTTAACCCAGTATCCTGGCATCAAACCAACATGCTACAAAAGCAATTTTCAAGATTGTGGTTCCTTGTAGATCTACATCAACACAAATGATAGCACTTCACGATAAAGAATTCAACTTTTAACATGTGAGTTTGCCCATGTTTGTTAGAGACACGTCACCAACGGATATACACACATTTAAGTAAATTGTTGCATGGGCACACACTCTCTGAACTCAAATTTGGAACATTATATTTGATGATATTGAGTGATAAGGATTTATGTAAAGTTTTAATGATTAAATTCTATTAATGCCATGTTATTTTTTAAATGATTAAACTCTATCAATGTATTTCATGAGTATATAAGAGGGTCAAGACCAAGTCTCTATATTCATTTTTAGTGTGTAGTGTCTCTTCAACATTACAGTCTTCAATTTTTTTCGTGGGCATTTAATAAATAATTATCCATGTCAAAACTAGACAATCTATTTGTTGAATCAAAAAAATTGGAAGGATCGAAGAACTACATGACTTGGTATCATCATATGCAAAATAATTCGTCTTAATGATTTTTGAAATATATTTGTAATGCTTTATCTTATTAATAAAATTAAAATTACCTGTCTGAGGAAAATTTATCGACAATTGATAGATTGGTAAACAATGCAAGCTCTTGATAGTTTATTGGAAGCCTTATTTACTTTAAAAATCTCATTCAGATTCATCATCTGCAATTAACATTTTCCCAAATTCATGCAAGCACCTATAGAAAGTCTCCCAAATACAACAAAAAGGGTCCTCGAGAACATATAAGTGAAAAAATAATGTTATGCTTTTCCATAAAAACAACTTTACATGGGTTGCATATTGAAATGTAAATTTTGTAGGTGATATAGATGAAAAAACATCAACATTGGGTTATTTAATGCACATGGGTCCAATTACAATTTCTTGTAATTTAAAAAATAAAAATAAACAACAATGACAAATTCTACAATAAAAACAAAATACATTTCATCTTGGAAAACAACATTTGAAATTGTATAACCTCCTAGAATTTTGCAGAATCTTGGTGCAATTTAAAAAACACCAACTACATTATCATTCAATAATGAATAAGGAATGAAAATGGTCAAAAGTCAAAAAATTTATGATAAAACCAAACATGTCAATATTAAGTATCACCTCATCAACAACAACATCTTCAAACCAAAAACATGTAAATCTAAAGATCAAACTTTTGACATTTTCACTAAATCACTAAGAAAAATAAAATTCACCCAAGTTTAAATAAAAAGTTACATTTGTAAAAATAAACTACAAAATTAAGAACATTAACCTCATAATCCTAAGGTTTTTTTAACCAAATATCTAATTATTTATTTAGATAATCTTCCTAAATTAAAAATTATTCTAAATTATTCTAGAATAATAAAATTAATCCTAAAAGTGTTATGTTTCTTAGAATAGATAGACCTTGCCATTATAAATGATTTTGAGCAACTATTTTGTTGGCAAAGTGGCACATTATTCTAGAATAATAAAATTAATCCTAAAAGTGTTGTGCTTCTTAGAATAGATAGACCTTGCAATTATTATTGAGTTAAAGCAACTTTTTGGCAAAGTGGCTCAGCCTAGATACTTTTGTCATAAGAGTGTTAGAAAATAGATAAACTTTGCAATTATTATTGATTTTATGCGATTATTATTTTGGCAAAGTGGCTCAACCTAGGTACCTTCTGTCATAAGAGTCTTAGAAAACACATAGACCTTGCAATTATTAAAATATTTGTCATAAGAGTTAGAAAATAGATAGACCTTGCAATTATTATTGATTTTAAGTGACTATTATTTTGGAAGCAATTATTATTGATTTTAAGCGACTATTATTTTGGCTAAGTGGCTCAACCTAGGTACCTTTTGTCATAAGAGAGTCTTTTTGTCATGAGAAAAGAAAAGACTAGTACCTTTCTCACATGGAAGGAAAAGACTCATGCTTGTGTTGTTAGCTTATTAGGCCACAAGTTTCATGTTACATTTTAACAAGTTTCATTTTAACATTTTAAAAATTTTAACATCAATCCAAGGAAGACACATTAGCTTTCCAAATCTTCAACATAGAGAAGATGAAAAACACCATTCACTTGCAAGTTCCATAAAATGGAGAAACAACTAAACTTATCCAAGTTCTTTTCATTCCAATCATCTCTCCACAAAAATGGAGAAACAACTAAACATATGGAGAAACAACTTAACTTATCCATCCAAGTTCAAACAACTGAACTTATCCATCTAAGTTCCTTTCATTCCCAGTCATCTCTCCATACAAATGGAGAAACAACTAAACTTTTCCATCCAAGTTCAAACAATTGAACTTATCCATCTAAGTTCCGTTCATTCCTAGTCATCTCTCCATTAAAATGGAGAAACAACTAAACTTATCCATCCAAGTTAAAACAACTAAACTTAAGTTCCTTTCATTCCCAGTCATCTCTCCATAAAAATGGAGAAACAACTGAACTTATCCATCGAAGTTCAAACAACGAAACTTAATCATCCAAGTTCAAACAATTGAACTTATCCATCTAAGTTACTTTCATTCCCAGTCTTCTCTCCATAAAAATGGAGAAACAACTAAACTTATCCATCCAAGTTGTCTCCGTAAAAATGGAGAAACAACTAAACTTATCCATCCAAGTTCAAACCACTGAACTTATCCATCTAAGTTCCTCTCATTCCCAGTCATCTCTCCATAAAAATGGAGAAACAACTAAGCTTATCCATCCAAGTTCAAACAACTAAACTATCCATCTAAGTTACTTTCATTCCCAGTCATCTCTCCATAAAAATGGAGAAACAACTAAACTTATCCATCCAAGTTGTCTTCGTAAAAATGGAGAAACAACTAAACTTATCCATCCAAGTTGTCTCCGTAAAAATGGAGAAACAACTAAACTTATCCATCCAAGTTCAAACAACTGAACGTATCCATCTAAGTTCCTCTCATTCCCAGTCATCTCTCCATAAAAATGGAGAAACAACTAAACTTTTCCATCCAAGTTCAAACCACTGAACTTATCAATCTAAGTTCCTTTCATTCCCAGTCATCTCTCCATAAAAATGGAGAAACAACTAAACTTATCCATCCAAGTTCAAACAACTGAACGTATCCATCTAAGTTCCTTTCATTCCCAGTCATCTCTCCATAAAAATGGAGAAACAACTAAACTTATCCATCCAAGTTCAAACAACTGAACGTATCCATCTAAGTTCCTTTCATTCCCGTCGAACTTTTCCATCTAAGTTCCTTTCATTCCCGTCGAACTTATCCATCTAAGTTCCTTTCATTCCCATCGAAATTATCGATCTAAGTTCCTTTCGTTCGCGTCATTCATCAATTTTTATGGATCCATGTAAGTTCCTTTCATTCATCAATTTTTATGGATCCATGTAAGTTCCTTTCATTCCAGTCATTTGTCAATTTTTATGGACGGACAACTGAACTTATCCATCCAAGCTCCCTTCATTCAAGTGGTCCATCCATTTTTTATGGAGAAACAAATTTAAGTTATCCCGTCGAACTTATCCATCAAAGTTCCTTTCATTCTCGTCATTCATCAATTTTTATGAATCCATGTAAGTTCCTTTCATTCCAGTCACTCATCAATTTTTTATGGAGGGACAATTGAACTCATCCATCCAAGTTCCCTTCGTTCAAGTGGTCCATCTATTTTTTTATGGAGAAACAATTTTAAGTTATCCATCTTTTTTGGATAAGCAATTATGAAGAAATAATTAAAGTTACCCATCCCATTTTTTTGGAGAAACAATGAAAGTTATCCATCCAATTTTTATGA
Organism: Pinus albicaulis; assembly: GCA_034641835.2. NCBI lineage: Eukaryota > Viridiplantae > Streptophyta > Pinopsida > Pinales > Pinaceae > Pinus > Pinus albicaulis. The sequence goes on along the minus strand of CM076569.1, from coordinate 63,917,060 downwards.
GAAGCAATTATGGAGAAACAATGGACGTTGTACATCGAAGAGAAGCAATTATGAAGAAACAATTAAAGTTAGCAATCCCTTTTTTTAGAAACAATTAAAGTTATCCATCCAATCCCATTTTTTTGGAGAAACAATTAAAGTTATCCATCCATTTTTTATGAGAAGCAATTATGGAGAAACAATGGATGTTATACATCCAAGAGAAACAATTATGAGAAACCATTAAAGTTACCCATCCCATTTTTTTTGAGAAACAATTAAAATTATCCATCCAATTTTTATGAGAAGCAATTATGGAGGAACAATGGATGTTATACATCCAAGAGAAGCAATTATGAAGAAACAATTAAAGCTACCCATCCCATTTTTTTTTGGAGAAACAATTAAAGTTATCTATCCAATTTTTATGAGAAGCAATTATCCATCCAATTTTTATGAGAAGCAATTATGGAGAAACAATGGATGTTATAACTCCAATTTTTTTTGAAACAATTAAATTATCCATCCTATTTCTTTTTGAAGAAGCCATTAAAGTTATCCATCCAATTTTAAAGTTATCAATCCCATTTTTTTGAGAAGCAATTAAAATTATCCATCCAATTTTTAAGTTATCATTGGAGAAGCCATTAAAGTTATTCATCCAATTTTTATGAGAAACAATTGATGTTATACAACCAATTTTTTTGGTTTTGGAAAAGCAATTAAAGTTGAGACAATTTGAGATGTGACGTTGCTCGCCATTAATACGACTATGATTAATGAGTGAGGGCTAAACCCACCGAAACGATAATGATATCGGATTTTGACTAGCTAGACAAGTAGGTTTTGTTTAAGCTGCTAATGTTGTTAGAATAATATTTTGACTCTATGGTTTGATGCCTATGTTGGTTTTAACTAGCTAGAGAAGTAGGTTTTGTTTAAACTGCTAAAGTAGGTTTTGTTTGAACTGCTAATGTTGTTAAAATAACCTAATGCGAAGGACATATCGGTTTTCGGTTTTAGCTGATCTTCTGGGTCTTTTTTTATTAAATTAACATGCTTGTTTTCTCGACTCTCGATTATATGCTTGCTGGCTGTGACAATGGGTCTTTCTTTCTTTATTAAATTATGATGCTTGTTTTCTCGACTCTCGATTGTATGCTTGCTGGCTGTGACAACTCTTCTGGTATGTCATTCTTCTCTTCTGGTATGCCATTCTTTTTATCGGGTATAAAATGCTTTGACCTATTTTTAGTATATGTCATGACGTCAGGAAATGAATTTGTATTTTGTCCCTTTTGTTATGATATGTCAGGAAATGAGTCTGCCACTTTAAAATTTTCGTATGCCGGGGTATCAAATGCTTCCTACTGTTTTATCCTAACCTGAATGACTCTCTCCACATCGAAAATTTTGAGTGATCATCTGCACAGATGGAAAGATCATACTATAATGCACTATTAAAAGAATTTGTGGTCATACATACCTGGAAAGCTTACCATGGCTCATTGATATATGAAACTTCATTAGGGTAAGAGATGTAAATGATGAAAGGGATGTATATCCTGCATATTCTTATTCTCCTACATATATTTATATATACACACCGTATCTAATATAATAGTATATACACTACTCAAAGAATAATGAATGTCTTCAATGAACTATATTGACTATTTCTGGTCACTTTACAGTCTGGTTTCTTCTTTGCCATCATGTAAAAGCAAGAGTCGTTTGGAGAGGAATAAGGCATATACATCCCGCAGCTGTCGATTAAAGTATCCATGAAAAAGAATTCGTTCAAGCAGAATGGGATTGGTCAATTATCATCAATTAAAGGGGTCTTTCAATTCAAGAGATACGTTATTGAAATTCATTTCTAATGTAAAGCTCCGCTGACCATTCAAATGCAGAAGCCCTCTCGCAGATTCAACTCTACAATACAATACCAGAGCATTTAGGACAGTATACAGTCACTCCCCTAAAATAAAAGAATCGAACATGACCCTATGCTGGAAAGGATTTCATGCGAACCAATGCTTCTAGTGCATTACTCTCAAACCAGACAGCATATTTAAAGTACTCTCCACAAATAACATCATAACATTCAAAGGGATTTATAAATGACCCTAAAACAACAGAAAAACGCTAAATCTGGCAAGCCATTGTAATCAGCTAAGTCCAAGATTATCAAACAAAATGTATAACTCAAATCATATTCAGTAGAAAGGGCCGTGAAGAGATCCCTTTATTTCCTAAATGAATAAACAATGAAGGAAGAAAACCTTGTAGCAGATGCAAAATACTCTGGCACTCGTCCAGAAAAGAATAACCTCCACAAAACCTAGACCTATAATGTCGTATACATATCAGAAATATATATAAAAGCCATCCCTCCCTGATCATAGAAAATGGACCAAAGAGCAACCGCAAGAGATCTCAGTAGAATCGAGAGGCCAAGAAGGGGATGAATGAGGCCATGAGAGCGACGATTAAAGAGGGAACGAAGGCCATAGAAGCAGCACCTGCCTCCATTGTTGGACTGGGAGCTGCTGCCGTTACCTCTGTTGCTGCTGCTGCTACTCCCGCTCCCACCATTATCATCACAATGGCCAAGAGAACCGCAGATGCGCAGTTGCCTGCTCCTGCCATTCTCGCTCACGCTCACAACGGGCCTGTTGCTGCCAATTGATATGTTGAAAAGCCCAAACCCTAACCGCTATTCCTGCCGAGCAAATCTGAATCTGAGACAGGACACCACAAAACTGTTGCTGCCAATTGATATGTTGAAAAGCCCAAACCCTAACCGCTATTCCTGCCGAGCAAATCTGAATCTGAGACAGGACACCACAAATTCGAAGCCGAAATCTCCTTGTTTGATATTTGAGGGTTCGAACACTCGACCAGAATGGATGAAATTGCAAGGTAAAGTGTTATCCCGCGTATTAATATTCGTGTGCACCTGGGAGGACCAACGGACAAATCACGCGTTTAAATATTAAAATATCTCCCAAGGAAGCAAGCTATGTATGTATGAATGATTAAAGGGCGGACAAGGAATCGTTAGGGATGGAGACAGCTCGGTAATGCGTGGCAACTGGCCATGTGTTACCGCTGTGTGGACCCACCAGCCCCCGACACCTGGCAAACAAATAATTTGGTGGCAAAGGAAGCAGGTACGGCACGGTCCTCCGCTTCGTTGAAAGTAAACTAAAGTGTCGGTTAAACTTTTTTATTTTTGTTTTTCTATTTTTCTTTTGAAATTGGGAAAAGAAATTATTAAAATTATAAACTTTTTTGGATAATGTTTTTTTAATTAATCACATTATAAATTTTTGGTTACTTTAGAATTATTTAATGTTATTTACTTTTCGATTCATTTGATGTGATTTATCTTTTCCAACCATTCATTTAATGTGATTTCCCTTCTGGATAAAGGGATCAGTAATTTGTAATGTCATTAATTTGAAAAACATTATCAAAATATTATTATTTAAATTATAAATGTTTAAAAAAAATTTATAATTATAATTAATTTTATATTTTAAATTTAAGTAATTATTTATTTTTCTACTCATTTATATGATTTATTTTTTCAAATCATTTAATGTAATTTTTCTTTCGGATAAAGAGATTAGTAATTTATAATATAATTAATTTGAAAAACATTATAAAATCAATATAAATAAAAAAAAAAATTTAAATTAAATATTATAAATTTATATTATTATTTAAATTATAAATATTTTAAAAAAAAATTATATTTAATTTTATATTCTAAATTTAAATAACATTACGCTATAATTTTAATGATTAAAAACCCAAAAAATAAAAGGTTTCACGATGATGATGATGATGATGGTTAACGTCCACTGAGACCAATCTTTGGTCTATCGGACCTAAAGACAAAAGTTATTTAGTTTGATTTAAGATTTTATTCCTATGCTCAAAAAGCTTGGAGAGAAGCCTCCCGAGCTCACTATAATTTTGACATCTTAAAAGGTTAGGAAGGTCAGTATTGCAACAAAGATTATGAAATTGAGCTCTAATGTGGTTGTATGCGGGGCACTCTAAGAGGAAGTGATTTTCATCCTCGATGTTCATATTCTCACAGAGATGGAAAATCTTTTCCATCCATGGTGTTTTAGGAACTGTCCAACAACCTGTTTCACTATGGAGCTCATGAGAGTTCATTCTAATATTGGCTATATTAATTTTCTTCTTTGAGCTAGTTAAAACAGAGAGATACTTTTGATCTTCTAGGGTGGGGTTGATGACCTCCTTATAATATCTTAATTTTCTTTTAGTGATCTACTCACATTTTCTTTGAACTTAGAAATGTTATTTTTTAATGTTCTTAATGTTTTTGCAATGTCACATTCTCGTCGATCTCCCAGATTCCATTGAACCCATTAAATATATTTCTGTAACCTGGTTAGCTTTGGTGGTTTTGGTGGAGATTTAAAGCTAGCTTAGGAAATTACGCATGGTCTCTTATCTTTATTGTTGTGCTTGTGCTTGTACAACAAAGAAAGCCTAGTCATAGCTAGCTCTCGGGCAGGGAAAGACCCACTTATATAAAGAAGATAGGAAAGAGTGTGTTGTTTTGTTGAGTTATACATTATATAGCACTCTAGTTTACTCAATCTTTCTCCAGGATTCTCTAGAGATCTTGACCTCATCATATAAGATAAGGTGACTAAAGTTTCAAAGAGGAACTTCTTTCTATCCCACATTACGAGGTTTGCCATTTTACAATTATTTTCAAGACCAAAATAAGCTTTCCACCCCCCATTAAGCCTTTTTTGAATGCTATAGTTCCAGTTGAGCTTGTGATGAATATCAATTCCTAGGTACTTGTAAGAAAACACTTTCTCCAAGTTACTATTGTCATACATAAAATTAGCGTAAGTGTCCTTCTTGGATTTGATAATCGGATTTGATAATCATAATTTTTGTTTTGTTAATATTAACAGACATACCCATGATAAAGCAAAAATCCTTAAGAAATCTAAGAAATCCAAAATTTGGATTTAGTAGCCTATGAATTGCTGCCCTAATCTAATCTACATAAATAGTCTAAATGCAAAAATAGTCTAAGCCCGGAGGCCATTCATATAAGGCTTCATAAGTCAATACCCTTAAATTAAAATGAGTCTAACACAAACAGGTAAGTACACATGTTGATTGCTTACTATGCAAGTGAGCTCCTTGGAGCTCCTTGGAAAAATTCTTACTATGTGACATGGAAATTTAATATTTTGAGATTATTTATTTAAAATATTTACCTATATATTTTTGGGTAAATTTTACTAATTAGAAATTTGAGAATTATATAGCAATTTCAAAATTCAAAATTCATATTAGTTTTTTATAAAAAGGATTGAACCAAAGTAAAAAATGAACTTTCTTTAAAGAAGTGAGAGTTAATTAGAACTGAGAAGTTACAAAACTAAACAAACTACATCTAATATTCAGCCTTGAGCAACGAGTAACAAAAGAAACCCAATTACATAGTGTATGTAACCACACCGTCAGCCATCAAATTATTTTAAACAGCTTGTCAACCCATTTCCTAAAATGCTCCCATGAAAACAGAGTGATCCGAAAGGCATTATGAAAATAAAACAAGGAAATTAGCCCCTTAGACCAGAATTTGAAAGAGAAACCTAAACTGACATTAGACGTATTAAGCCACAAAGCCTTTTTGCACCACCGAGGCCTTAAATGACCAGCACTACCATAGAGGAACTACTCAAGAAATAGAGAACTAAATCTCACAAGAGGAGCATATGAGTTTACCTCATACACCCATGCAGTTTGCAACACCCATGCGATTTGCAAAGGATAAAATTTTCTAGACAGGGGGTTAAATTTGATGGGTTTTTATGCATTTTTTTATTTAATAGTCAAATATTGATTATTTTAAAATGTCCACGTCACTTACTATAGTTACCTAATTTTTCAAACTAGATGGGTGATATACATATATATATATACACACAATTTCAAACTAAATTACAGAAAACAAAAAAAGTCAGTGATTTTCTTATGCAACACCATAAATACAAAGACTTTAGGCGAAATTTCAAGACTTTAAGATAAAACTTCAAGATGAGCATAAACTCATATGTAGTGAATCTTTTGACATGCTAGAAAAAGCTCATCTCTGTCTACAAACACACTACGTGATCCTACATTGTACACACTTAAGCATAAAGCATGAGCATTGAAGCCCGAAACTTAAAGGTTAGCATGAACATTGAAGCTCAAAGCTTAAAGGTTGAGGCTCACACAGCATGTCCACCCCCATGGGCCATTGGTACTCTATATAAAACACCAAGTGACTTTTTGTTGTTTATGTAGGCAAAATAATTGTTTTTCATTCGATTTTTGAGAGTTTTATATAGTTTCTTTAGTGTTGGGTCACTAGTGATAGATCTCAATTTTTTATAAAATGGATTATTTATTAGTTTGATTAGAAAACAAATATACTTTGTGGTTGGATATGGAAATATGAAATGTGTGGATATCAAGGCTATGATGATTTCGATACATGCACACTTGAATCTAAACACAACTAGGTTTGTGCCTTTTTAAGTGTTAGACTATCTTCCTGAAAGTCCTATTCTTCTTCATTGTGAGAAGATCATGAATTTATTCAAAATCTATGGTTGCATATTATTAATGCTTGAAATGTTAGAATCCTCCCAAATTCTTATTTAAAGGTGGCTTCAAACTTGTTTTATTATTTATAAGGTCCTCCTCAACTCCAACTCGTCAAATTGAAAGCTAAGATCGATTATTCCTTTTCAAAATACATTATAGTTAATGGGTTTGAACAAGCTACTTGAAAAAATTTCAAGAATGATTTAGCATAATTTGTAAAATATTTGAAATTATGTAAATAATGACTATTCATAATTGCACCAAATCATTGGCTAGTTTGGCATTAGGAATGAACATGGTTGAATATGTTTGATACATCTATGATATTACTTGGTTGAAGCTTATTTTATGGTCAAGCCAGAATTAAAAAGTTTACTAACACAAAAATCAAAAATTATATTAACCAAAAAATGTTTTTTTTACGTTCACTACAAAAAATCAACAAAAACACATAATACATGATATTTAAATGATGGGTAAAAACAAAAATCAAACATCATATGAATGGCAATTTTAAAAGAAAAATCATCATAAAAAATTCACTTGACAAGTAAGAGTGTCCGTCAAATTTATACCATACTCCCAAGGCACAACCAAGTCACGTTTGTGCTAACATAATAATTGTATAATGCAAAGCCACTATGATAGGGCAATTATGGACCCAACTCCGCAGGCTAATAATGAAAGGAGAGACTAAAACCAACACCAAAATCATTCACCCACCAAGCAGCTTGGCGCCACTAAGGCACCAAATTGCCAACCTGATACCCCCACCCAACCTCCAAAGGAATAAATTTCCAAGGGCTTAGTGGAGTCATGCTTGCACCAATAGAAGAACTTGTTGTAACTTAATTTTACCTATGTAGTTGAATTTTTAAGTTCATAGTTTCTTTCAAAAAATTTAAGTCAAAATTTATTATTTTTGCACTTTGTAATAAGCGAGCAAGTCTAAATGTCACTTTTAAATTTTGTATTGGCATAGGAAAAATATGATTTAAATTATTATTTTATGTAAATAATTCATTGAGGCCGAAGGAGCTAAATGGCGAAACACAATTTCAAATTAATTTATTGAAAACAAAAAAAGTTAGTGATTTTGTCTATGCAACACCATCAATACCAAGACTTTAAGACAAAACTTCAAGGCTTTAAGACAAAACTTCAAGATAAACATAAACTCATATGTAGTGAATCTTTTGACTTGCTAGAAAAAACTCATCTTTGTCTTCAAACACACCATGTGATCCTACATTGTGCACACTTGAGCATAAAACATAAGCATTGAAACTCGAAACTTAAAGGTTAGCATGAACATTGAAGCTCAAAGCTTAAAGGTTGAGGCTCACACGACATGTCCACACCCATGGGACATTGGTACTCTATATAAAACACCAACTGACTCTTTTTTTATGTAGGTGAAATAATTGTTTTTTATTTTATTTTTGAGAGTTTATGTAGTTTATTTAGTGTTGGCCGCTCTAGCGATAGATCTCATTTTTTTATAAAATGAGTTATTTATTAGTTTGATTAGAAAACAAATATATTTTGTGGTTGGATATGGAAATATCAAATGTGTGGTTATCAAGGTTATGATGGTTTAGATACGTGCACACTTGAATCTAAACACAACTAGGTTTGTGCCTTTTAGGTGTTAGACTATCTTCTTGAAAGTTATATTCTTCTTCATTGTGAGAAGATTGTGAATTTCTTCAAAATCTATGGCTACATATTATTAATGCTTGAAATGTTAGAATCCTCTCAAATTCTTATTTAAAGGTGGCTTCAAACTTTTTTTATTATTTATAAGGTCCTCCTTAACTCCAACTCATCAAATTGAAAGCTAAGATCGATTATTCATTTTCAAAATACATTATAGTTAATGGGTTTGAACAAGCTACTTAAAAAAATTTCAAGAATGATTTAGCATATTTTGTAAAATCTTTGAAATTACGTAAATAATGACTATTCATAATTGCACCAAATCATTGGCTAGTTTGGAATTAGGAATGAACATGGTTGAATATGTTTGGTCTTTTTAAAATAATATAAAATATATACATCTATGATATTACTTGGTTGAAGCTTATTTTATGGTCAAGCCATAATTAAAATGTTTACTAACACAAAACTCAAAACCTGTATTAACCAAAAAAATGTTTTTTTTACGTTCACTACAAAAAATTAACAAAAACACATAATAAATGATATTTAAATTATGGGTAAAAATAAAAATAAAACGTCATATGAAGGGAAATTTTAAAAGAGAACTCGTCATAAAAAAATTACTTGGAAATTAGGAGTGCCTGTTAAATTTATATCCTACTCTCAGGGCACATCCAAGTCACGTTTGTGCTAACATAGTAATTGTATAATGCAAAGCCAATATGATAGGGAAATTGTGGACCCAACTTCGTAGACCAATAACGAAAGGAGATACTAAAACTGACACCAAACTTGGTCACCCACCAAGCAGCTTGGCACCACTAAGGCACCAAATTGTTAACCTGATACCCCCACCCAACCTACAAAGGAATGAATTTCCAAGGGCTTAGTGGAGTCATGCTCGCACCAATAGAAGAACATGTTGTAACTTAACTTTACCTATGCATTTGATTTTTTAAGTGCATAGTTCTTTAAAAAAATTAAGTCAAAATTTCTTTTATTGTACTTTGGAATAAGCGAGCAAGTCTAAATGTCGCTTTTAAATTTTGTATTGGCACAGGAAAAATATGATTTAAATTATTATTTTATGTAAATAAGTCATTGCCGCCGAAGGAGATAAATGGAAAACACTTTATGACGTCCAATATTTCATCTGCCCAGATCAACGAATATCACGTGATTGAGAGACCCTTTGCACTCTCGACGGATAACAAAAGGGGGGCGAGGAGGGGTCCACAAATTTCACTTTACCGCTTATCTCTACGTGGCATGTTCCCAGTCATTATGGGACACCCCGATCCTAAACCATTCACCCCCTACCCCCCCCCCCACGCAAACACTTTAACAAGTTGCATTTCCAGCAACACTCACCTTAATTTGCTTTACTAATGCTCTACGATAAAATAACATGGCCTAAACACTGAGTAATTGAGGTGCTCTGACCAAAGCTATAATGCTCTCGCCAACATTCCAATTAATAAATATGGACGCACCAATAACGTTAATTTGAACTAAACTGTTGAAAACCCATTCCAAACTTAAATATTTTCTATTACTCATTTTCTCATCCTTCTGCTACTCTTGCCCAAAGCGTTCTAACATACCAAATAGTGACTAGTTGCAGCAGTCTTCTGTGTTACCAGCCGTCAATTTGACCAAATGATTTGTTAAATTATCCTCTATTCTATTAACTTCTTGAAATGGAGTGTCAAAAGGGAAAATCTAAGCTAGTTGTAGAGAGTCCAACCCTACCCCATGTAGTTAACTTAGATTAAATTCCTTTGATCTATACATAATTCAAAATTACTAAAACTCAATGTGAATTCGACCTCTATGAGCTTCATATTTGGGCATATAAAAAATTTGAAGATGCTAGTGAGGAATTTTGTTTTTTGGAGTCAATGTTGCCTCATTTTTGTTTTCCCCAAACCCATCACTTTCCTGAATTCGTCAACTAGTGAGAAAATCGTTATTTACCCATCCAAAGAGCCATAGTGGCCAGAAATAATGAAATCTTGTTTTCAATAATAGCTTAGTCCATTTTTCAAGCCTTGTAGATTAATCCACAAGATTCTCTTCATCCTTTTTCAACTGATTCGCTCATGTAAATTTATCAAAAGCCCACCTTTTAGTAGTGAGACCATAGTTTTTAGTCTTTTCCTCCTAAAAATTCAAAAATTTCCAGACTAATCTACCTTATTCCTCTACAATTTTTCCAGAAATTTCCAGGAAAGTTATTTCTATGGTTTCCTGTCTCTTAGGGTATAAAACTGATCGATGGGTAGATGACGTCGTCCTAGGATTTTTTTCAGTGTTTTCATCTGGAAAGAAGCCTTCAGTCATGTTCAATTTTAGACAATTTTATCAAATGTCATCCATGACCAATTTCTAAAATTTAGTCTTGAAGGATCTTTCAAACATTAGTCCATTCTAGTATACCTTTTTTTGTATCATCAACCATATAGGTTTAAATTCCCATTACAAAAGCTTGATTCACAAGGAAAACTACAATCCGTCATTCACTCGACTTCTCTGGTTAGGAAAAACACAAAAGAATATTCTTTTAGTGACTTTGTTAATCAATTTCTATATATGGAATTATGTCTTCTGAGTAGTGATGTAGTTCCTATAATATCCAAAGAAATTAAAAGAATTTTACATCTCAGTGAACAATCTAAGGTTGGATATTGGTATCTTTATCAGAATTTTACAGAAATCAAAGTCTACGGCTGTGAAATCCTTCCTTATAAATTTCCAATCTTCCTGCCTCTGAGGATTTTTGCTTTAGAATTCATTAGGCAAAGGATGAATATGGATGATATACATTTTATGTCAAGGAAACATAAATCTCAGTTCAGTTAAAAACACAGATTTTTCCATTTATTGTTAACACCAGAGCGGTAGAGAAGGAAGTGGACAATCCACTCGAAAAAATGAAATTCAAATCAAGCTTCAGTTGGTCTTATGACCCCCTGGGAGTGATTTCAAAGATAAGATCTGAAAAAATAAATAAATTAAAATTAAAAATAAATAAATAAATAAATAAAATTCAACACCTTATATTCACATAGCAAAACCAGGAATTGAGCAGTTTGCAAATAGAGAAGAATGGGAAGAAAATACACTACAAGAAGTTGAAGAACGAACCTCCAGTCAGATAACATTGGAAACTCCAATATTTAAGGAAAAATAATTAAAAATACCTAGAGAAAGTGTGTCACCTACAAGTTCATACAAGTTTAGGACTTAAAGCAATTGGTTTCAAAGTTTCAAAATAAGGAAGTCAATGAATGTGGAAGAAGAGACATCAGAAGGTAGAAATTCAGAAGAACACACTATAGTAGTAGTATCATGCAAGCCTATATTCTCTTTTCAGCAAGCTAAAGAAACAAAAATTGATTCTCTTGTTTCTCCTGTTTCTCCTGTTTCTCCTGTTTCTCCATCTTCAAAACAACAAAGTATCTTTGTCATATTTAGAGAGATGAAGAAAAATAATGAGGCATTGAAAACTTCCACCTATACTGAGTTTTGGAAACAATATTCCACTACTCAATACAAACTCTTATCTCCACTAGACCACGATAGAGGATAATTTCAGTTGGAATTTCTTGAGCCAAAAGTCCTAGTTCCTAAAAGTGCAGGTGACTATAAAAGTTCTATGTTTTCTTTTGATACCAAGCAAATACATCCAATAGATCAAATTTATCTTCATAAACAAGTAGGTGAGATGATTTATTCCACATTGACAAGTTCAACTATGGTAGCATCTAAACTACAAGCTTCCTTAAATAATATTCATTCATAGCTCAAGTTAGAAAGAATGTCTTGCTTAGCCAAGGATACTAGAATAAATGGGCTCGAAGATATGATAATTAAGTTAGGATTAGATAATAACGATGTAAATGGTGTTGAAGGAATAATCAATCATATAAATGCAGAAACTCAAGCTTTGAGAAAGCATCTAAAGCTACCTGCAACTGAGAATCCATAAACTAAGGAAGTAGGGTAGCTGGAAAAGGAAAAAGAGAACATGATGAAGATGATTGTGGAGTAGAATATCTAGTTACAGAAAATGGAAGTTGACATGGAAGCTCTCTTGAAAGAGAAAGAGCAACAGATAAGTGCAAAAACTTCCATATTGCAAACAGGATCAATGAGTGAATAATCCATAGAAAGAATATTAAAGGCCATAGGGGATTTATCCCTAAGAAATGTGGAAATTGAAAAGTTGAAAGCAGCACTGCAGATAATGGAGGAAAACAAGAATAAAGTGAATAATGCATATATTTCTTAAATGCAAAAGAATTTCAAGCTAACTAAAAAACTTGAAAAATACTTAGATGAAACACTTATTTCACAAACATTACATGACGCAAAAGAAAATATCGGAGTTGACATCAATTCCACAATTTCAGAGCTCTAGACATCCATTGAAATAATTTTTGAACAAGAACAATTGCTAGAAAAGGCCAAAAAAACTATAACAAAAATCAAAGAGGAATTAGATCATAAACCAGGGGAAGCACACAGGATTATTAAAAGTGTTGAATTAAAAGACTAAATATGAGCTCGAATATTTGGGCATTGAGGACATAACGAATATAGTCCTGGAAGTAAGAAGAGTTTTGAATAAAAGGAATTTCATGCTACAGTTAGAAAATAAATGTCAAAACTTGGAAACTCAAATTAAGAGATTTCACAGAAAGTATGATATCCTACATCAAAAGGGACTTCCATCTTTGAGAGATTCTAGTGGCCAATTGATCCCACTAGAAAATTATCAGCATAAATTGCATGATATAGCAGCAGATAGATCAAAGTTTTCCAAGGTAAAGGGAGCCATAAGTGGTAAATATTTTCTTGAAGGCCTATAATATGATTTATTTATCCAACATGACATTCAACATTTATTTATTACTAGGCTAACCTTTGAAAAGTAACAGAGGTGGATGAAGCATATAGGAAAGTGGTTAAATTCTCAATTCCAAATGATGAAAGATGGGATAAGTTACTCAAGTTTATTGAGTAAAACCGAATTCAACATTTTAAGGAAGAAGCACAAAACACCATGAGTTGAATACATATTTTAAGGAACAAGTACAACAAAATAAGGAGCATAAAAAGAAAAAACAGGTTTCCATGCTGCAGTTACAAACAACACCCTCTAATAGAGTAATGAATATGCAAATCAGTTTTAGAAACTCTATTTTTGTATTATATTGAGTTTGGTATATCCAAATAATTTTTGATAAGATTGTATTTTGTAAAGGATTGTATTATATTAGATATTTTTTAATCACTCTATAAATATTTTTTAATTTGAAGTAAGAAGGGTTGAACCTTTGTGAGACCCAAGATCCATTATTGCATTTCTCTGAAAGTTTTGAAGAGAATCAAAGGATTTTGATTTCAGATTTAAAAACACTTGTGTTCAGGTGAGTTTTTCTGGTGTATTCATCTTTGTTTTTCATCATAGATTCAAGGTAACATAGGAGCTAGGGTAAGGCTAAGTTAAGTATTAACTTCCCTGACAACCTACTGCAAATTTATCATCATTATAGAGATTAGATAATTGAACAATATGTTTAAATTAGTTCCTCTGCATCATTTAATTGTTTCCTTCTGTCATCTCTTGAATGTATACTTGTTTCGATGTAGAATTCTTCTACACACAACTACTATATCTGGTTGATTAAGTGTTCAGTGTGATTGTTTAATTATCACATATCTTCTCCTTTCCCACTTTCACGATCAATTGGAGGATTTTATGCTGTTAGGAATGAAAATCAACCATTTTGAATTCTCAGGAGTTTTTGGATTATACAAGTGTTAATGGTTTAATGAATTGGTCATCCAATTAAATTAAAACCCTTACTTATATTCTTTGGCACAATTTTCGAGCCTATGACTATCTACAAAGAGACAACATAACCATATAAAACCACCCACCATCTAAGCTTCAACATATCTCCTACCATCCAGGAGATCCACTCTAGAACAAGGAAAGGAATATCGAACAAGGAAGAGTTATGAAATCCATTGATAAGGCACTCTACACAAAATGAGGGGGGGCTAGACGTCTTTCTCTTGCAATGAGCCTCCCAAAACCTCTCCTTAAGACGGTGAAAAGCTCTCTAAAGAATCCATGCAACAATTATTTGCTAGCCAAGGAAAAGTAATGCCACCAAAACCAAAATTAAAATGAAAACAACACATATAAAGTGTAATATCCCTTAAGGAAAAAATTCCCTTAAGCTTGAAAAGAGCGTATGATAAATTTGTATTATAACAAGTATCACAACTTTCCTTCGTTTTTTTGAATAAATAAACAATAATGAATACCATAAACAATGTAACGAGCATCAACAAATCATGTACATGAAATCAATCCAACAATACATTATGGGTTTAAACTCACAATTATTCCAAATTCACACTACAAATTAGATACACAACAATTGCTAAATTATCATAAAACTCCATTAACCAACTACTCTTAGCCCGACCTTACAAACAACCTCAGGATTTTTGCCTTTGTTTTCTTGTTCCATGCAACCAGACCTTTATTGCCACAATTCATGAAATAGACCTCAGAATTATCCCACTAACACAAATCCACACAAAGGTGATGTTACTTCTTCGAATTGATCCTATATTTCCTTTGAGCAACCCTCATTGTCTTAACTAGACCATCGTTAGGGTAAATCAATGTAGGCAATGGGAGCATTGATGGCAGGGCACCTCAGAGAAGAAAAACTCACACCAGTGCTTGAGAGCTCTAGAGCACTGTAACAACTAAACATGAAGTTTTTTACGGCCGATATTTTTTTTTAAATTAACCCTTTTTTGGTGCACTCGATTATGAGACGCACTGATTGATTGTATCTATGGTGCACCACACTTCTTTATAGTGTGCTAGATTACTGAGACACACCAGGACGATTTGTACGGAAATCACAATGTCTCGGTGTGCCATTTGATAGTACACACTGGTGCGCTGGATTACTGAGACGCACCAAGTCAGTTTGTACGGAGATCATAGTGTCTCGGTGTGCCATTTGATAGTACGCATTGGTGTGCCTTATATAAAATGCATTGGTGCATGTTATGATTAGAAACACGCCACAAAAAAAGCATCCACAAAAACCTCCACCTAGCAACCTCCTCTAGTGACATCCGCTACAAACGGATATCTGGGCTATTTTTATAAGGTCTTCCTCAAAAACGTCCGTTAGAGTGTCTTTTCCTTGTATTGGGCCCACTTCAGAATCCTATCTTGATTCATGAAGTGTTTTCTGAAGGAAAAATGGGGAATATTTCCACCACCATTCCCCTCCACATCTCTATCAAACCAGGAATTTTTGAGAATGTTCACATCAATGCTTCTTGTTCTCCCAATGAGGTCAAGAATTACACCAAGCCTTTCAAGGAACTCCATGATGTATTTGCATGGTCTTACAAGGAAATTCTTGGCATAGAACCTAGTATTGTCGTGCACGAAATTCATACATATCTAGACTCGAAGCCCATTCTTCAGCGGCTTCGTCCTGTGCACCAAAGAAAGGTTGTTGCCATTAAATAGGTAGTCAAAAAAAATACTTAAGGTTGGTTTCATATATCCAATACCATTGCCGGACTGGGTCTCCAATATTGTTCTCGTTACTAAGAAACAAGGGATCATCTGGGTTTGTGTTGACTACCGTGATATCAATTGCGCATGTCCTAAATATCCCACCCCCTTTATTGATCAAATCGTTGAAGAATGTGCTGGGAGTGAGATATTTCTTTTATGGATGATTTTTCTAGGTATAACTAGATCAACATCACTCCTTATGATCAACTTAAAACCACTTTTATCTGTCCATGGGGAACATTTTCCTACAAGAAGCTCCCTTTTGGCTTGAAAAATTTCAGTTCCACGTTCCAAAGAGCTATGTCATATGCCTTTCATGATATTAAACACATCGTTCAACCATATCTTGACGAACTTCCGGCTCATTCCGTGAGACGTTGAGATCACCCTAAACATCTAAGAGATATATTTCTTTGTTGTCGACACTATAATATCTAGTTAAATCCTCATAAATGTGTCTTTTGCATAGATTCTGGTTGCCTCTTAGGTTTCATAGTTTCTAAAGAAGGCATTCGGATAGATCCTCTTAAAGTGGAGGAAATCATCAATTTTCCTCCTCCCTCTTTTGTCCATCAACTAAAAAGCTTGCAGGGGAAGGCTAATTTTCTTCGTCGGTTCCTCCTGAACTATGCCGAGCTTGCCAAAGGATTCACTTGCTTATTGAAAAAGGGAATCCCATTCATTTGGGATTAAATTTCCAAAAAATGTTTTTATGCTTTGAAGAAAGACCTGATCAGTGCTCCTTTATTGCATCCTCCCAACCATCATCATGATTATTTCCTGTATTTGGCTACCACGGAGAGTACTATTGGTATGGTGCTAGTTTCAGACAATGATAACGGAGAGGAACATGTATTTTACTACTCGAACCACAATCTCTTCGATGTTGAGACCCGGTATGCTCATGTTGAGAAACTCACATTGGCTGTTGTTCATGTTGTTCAACGTTTTCATCATTAAATTCTTCTGCATTTAGTGATTTCCGACTGCAACCCCATGACTTACATTCTTACACATCATTTCCTTGGGGGTAAATACTCGAAATGGATTGTTATTCTCCAAGATTTTGACTTAGATTTTTTTGCAGCCAAATCAAAGAAGTCTCTTGTCTTTGTTGAGCTAATCTGTTATCTTCCCATTACAATTGATCCCACTCCTTTCAAAGAATCGATTCCAGATGAATTACTCTTTCTCATCAGTACTCTAGACCCTTGGTATGGAGATCTCATCATTTATCTCCAATCCCAAACCTTTCAACTAGATCTATCTCACTCTGAGAGATAGCGGATTTATCCCCAGTCCTAACCCTATCGCATTATTGGAGATACTTTGTATCGCACTAGTGTTGACCCTGTCCTCCGTTGATTTCTGACACTGGAGGAAGATGAGAAAGTTCTTAATGACTACCACTATGGGGCTTGTGGTGTTCACATGTCTGGTTATGCTACTGCCCAAAAAATCCTTCGAACATGATACTTTTGGTCGTCTATGTTTAATGATTGCACTCTTGTTGTTCATAAATGTCATGATTTCCAAATCTATTCTTGGAAGGAACGTGCCCCACCCTCACCTTGCACCCAGTTGTGAATTTCGGGCCATTTTTAAAATGGGGCATCGATTTCATGACTGCTAACCCTTTGGTCGGTTGGGGGGCATGGTTATATTATCATCGTCATCGATTATTTTACAAATTGGGCCGAGGCGATGCCTACATATGAGAATGAAGGTCTAACTACGACGCAATTCTTGTTTAATCATATCATAGCTCAGTTTAGTGTCCCAATAGCCATTTTCACTAACCATGGCTCTCATTTTCGAAATCATATTATGATGGAGCTTACTGCTCAACTGGGGCTATGTGTTGGGTGTGGAGCCTGTTTATCTTCTTTCTTTAGATGTATCACAGCGTTGGACCCCTGTTATTAACGGGTAGCAACGCTGCCCATCATTAAATGTTGCCCGGGAAGTCCAGTGGGGGGTAGCTATGACTTTATGGAGCTCCCCCTGGCGGGGGGGGTTCGTGGGCAGTGCCCCTGAAGCTAAAAACATATGTAAAATTGCCTTGTAAAACTATTGTAATTTCTAGTCAATCTGGGTCGTTCATTAGGTGGATGATCTGACAGTAGAAGTTATGTTTAATTTATGGTTTTTTTTCCCTAGAAGGCAACCCCTCATTTTGTATGAGGGTATTGTATTTCAGTTGTGTATTATATGTGTATTCTCAGAGCGAGAAATAGAAAGGGACACTATGATAGAGAATAGAGGATATCACAGCGGATCTGCTGTAGGTTGTATCTCTTCATTTTTTTGGATAATATAAGGCAAGGACTGGCTGTTTGGGGTGGATGTAGCCCAAATTGGGTGAATCACGTATATCTGTGTCTCTCTAGTTTTTATATTTTTTCTGTGTTTGTGTTTCCGCATATGTTTTATGTGTTCCATTGATCTGTAATATATAATTTTCTAACATTATGCCACGATAACTCCACTCCTTATTATCCATAGTCCAATGGCTAAGTTGAAGTTGTTAACAAGGTTTTGGTGACAATTCTCCAGCGAACCATTGGGAGACTCAAATGAGATTGGCATCTCATTCTTTTCACCAAACGTCCACTAAGACTGCTACCGGGTTTACACCATTTCAACTTGTGTATGGTCTCGAAGCGACACTCCC
This sequence comes from Pinus albicaulis, assembly GCA_034641835.2. Lineage (NCBI taxonomy): Eukaryota > Viridiplantae > Streptophyta > Pinopsida > Pinales > Pinaceae > Pinus > Pinus albicaulis. Next base: position 63,898,443 of record CM076569.1, on the reverse strand, counting down.
GATCGAGTGTGAAATCCCTTCTCAGAAGCTAGTCGTCGAGCTACTTCCTAGTACTTCGCCGGAAGAGGAATGTTTTCTTTACCTCGAGCGTCTCGATGAGACCCGAAGACTTGTTGTTTTAGTCATTGAAGCATAAAATAAATGAGTTAAGGCTCAGTATGACAAAATGGTTAATCCTCATGTTTTCTCTTAAGGTGACTTGGTCCTCATTTATGATCAAACCCATGATAAATTGGGAGTCTGGAAGCTCGATCCAATGTGGCACAGGCCCTATATCGTTCAACGTGTATTGGAAAGAGGTGCTTATGAGCTAGTAGATTATGAAGGTAACCAATTGGCTGACCCTCGAAATGGGATCTATCTGCAAAAGTATTATGCTTGATCGCAAGTATGGTACCTTGTACATTAATGTGTTATTCATTAGTGTGCTTTTTAGATTTTTTGTGTGATTGTTTGCTTCGCAAACATGTTTCCCCTGCTTACCTAGTGTTCCACTTGGTTTGTAGATGTCGTCGAGTCATTATACCGATTTCGCTAATGGTTCTTGTCATAGCACACTAAACTTATCTTCCGCAGCATGGGCACTTTTTTCCCCTGATGGCAAGTTGATCAATCTACAAGGTATTTGTTTGGGATGAACAACTAATAATATCGCCGAATATAGTACGATCATCGAACTATTATCAAATGAAATCGATATCGATATAAGAGATTTGATTTTCAATTTAGACTCACAACTCGTTGTGTTGTAGTTAAATGGTAATTATTTATTTAGAAACCCCAGTATTTTGCATATGTATTTACGTGTTCGATTATTGGAAAGACATTTTGATTACATTGCATATAATCACATTCCAAGAAATTTGAATTCATTGACGGATACATTAGCAAACTATGTATTAGATAGAAATCTACGTAATATGTAAAAAACCAATACATCATCATGATACATGAACACTTATTAGCCTTAGAAACATGCATATATATATCGAGTCTATAAAGTGTGTTACATCAAACTCTCAAAAATATTTTTTTTCTGTGACACAATCGCTCTATGAGCCTACATCAGTGCAAAAAACAAAAAACTAAAGGCTGATATCTGCCCACATGGTGCTCATGATAACATGTGACTACATGGATCACTCACCAGAGTAAGTTACGTAGTCGTCCTAGGACCCCCACGGTGTGCCTCTGATAGCGTAGTGGGATCTCGTCAAATTTTTTGTATTCTGGTATGCCCTTGGTCAGGCCTGTCAGATTACGCTCCATCTCTACTACTAGATCTGCCCCCTCCTCATAGGGAGCATCTTCGACCTAGTGTACCACTCTCCTGGAAATCAGAGACATGTCGGATGGTATTACTAATCCTGCATCTACAAAAATCATAATTTTAGATCTCAGAATACATACCAAGCACATTAAAAAGTAAAAATCCAAAAACACTTTTTACCTGCGTCGAACCACCGTTCGCCCGATGGAAGAGGTAGATATGGTCACCTCTGAAGTCAATTCCTATGTATGCATAGTCCTTGACCACGATCTTCTGAGGGCACAACCAGCTGAAGAATGCAGTCGGGAAATGCATATTTTGACCCCCTCCCTGACGTGGCATGATTTCACACCATCTCAATAGCCTCGGGTCCCTAGGGGCTTGATCATGGATCTCCAACCGTTAATACTGAAACAAAGGAACCCTCTCCAGAAAGAATGAAACCAAGATGGACCCATACCCAATTATTTCAACTGACATATTTTGCAATTGGTCAATTGGCTCTTCATATTAGCCAATAACCCCTCGCACCAGTTAAACATAGTAGGAGCCAAACAGTCCATCTTGTACTGGAAATGTGATTTCGTTGCCTCATACAATGCCTGGGCTCCTAACACTCAAGGCATGTAATGTAATATTGTGCGTAAGTGAATATTTTCAATAAAGGATATATCTACCCTTGCGCTTTGAGTCTTTTTAGCCCCATGTAAGTGTCTCTGGATGAGCATACTAGTACTCTAACCTCTAGCACGAGCTTCAGAGAGTTGGATTCTCTCCCCTCTCCCAAATAACCCTATAATGAAATAGATGTCCATGACATCCAATTGAAGTTCCTGGTCTCCAATTATGAGTACATGGCGATCCACATCCCATACCCAAAAAAATACTCAAGCAGCTCCAACTGAGCTCTTAACCCTAATATTTGGAAGAATTTCAGTAGTTCACAATTCCACAACACGTTTACGAATCTACCCAACATACGAATCTATCCATGTGAATAGATGATCTGATGTCGAACATGGTAGAAACCACAATGATCCCTTTCTGGCAATGTTTCCTCAAAATGGAGAAGCTTCGACCTCTAAAAGCTCCAGAGCGGCGAGTTGGTTGTTATTCGGTGGTGATAGGGTTGAGCTCTCTGATTTTAGAGCTTTGATCTTATCAATGGGGGTTTATCCCTTAGAAAGTGGACCTTCCTCCTTTCATGGGCTCCCAAACTCTTCTCCCTTCCTATAAATTGATACCCATCCCTCCACTACTGGTTGGTCATTGTTGGGCTGGCAAGATCATCCATTCCCTTTACACTCCTGTATTGTGATAACAATCAATCTATTCGGGAGAAGGAATGCTTTAGAGCTTTGGTGAAGGACTCAGAAATCACCAAAGGGAGGCCTCCAACATCAAGGCCTAGTTTGTAAGCTCTCTCTTCTATATTTATTAATAAAACATATGATGTTTGCTTTCTATATTTGTCTAATCATTTGCGCAAATAGTATAATGTTACTTGATCTGTTAGATAGTTGATATTCATGAATATTATGTATTGGATTACATTTTTTGTTGCCTTTTTATCATTCACAGGTATTCGTGTACGACCAGTATAAAGGAGCATGCCTAAGGGATCGTGGATCAAGGCCATCATCAAAGTGTTCAATCATATCATCAGGAAAAGGTACCTTTATCTCCTTTCTTATCGCATTTTGAATATTAGCTAAGGAAGCTTGCATTAGAAAGTCTCATAAGTTGCTAGACCCACTTTAGGGCTAGAGAGATCACCTTTGTCTATGGAGGGGATTTATCTTCACAACACTCTATCTCTTTCTTATCACTCCCTCTCCCTATCCACCTTTCTCTCTATATATTTTTCTTCCCCTTCCAATTCCATCTCTCTCTCCTCTCTCTCAAGTCCTATCTCTCCCTTTCTCTCCCACCTCCCTTTATCCTTCCCCCCCATCACACACACACTCTCTATCTCCACCCTCCAACTCTGTCACTATCACCCTCCCTATCTCCTTTCTTGTTTCATTTTGAATATTAGATAAGGAAGCTTTCATTATATAGTCTCATAAGTTTCTAGACCCACTTTAGGGCTAGAGAGATCGCCTCTGTTCATAGAGGGGATTTATCTTCACAACACTCTATCTCTCTCTTATCACTCCCTCTCCCTATCCACCTTTCTCTCTATATATTTTTCTTCCCCTTCCAACTCCATCTCTCTCTCCTCTCTCTCAAGTCCTCTCTGTCCATTTCTCTCCCACCTCCCTTTGTCTCTCCTCCCCATCACACACACTCTCTCTCTCCACCCTCCAACTTTGTCACTGTCATGCTCCCTCTCCTTCTCGCTCTCCCACTCTCTCCCCCCTCCATATCTATGACTAATTTTCCTTCTCTTCCTATTCTTTCCTTATCTTTATACTCTCCTTTCCTCTCTCTTCCCTCGTCTCCTCTCTCCCTCATTCCATATTCATCTATCCCTTTTCACTCCCTCACTCTCTCTCTCCACCTCTATCTCTCATGTCTTTGTTCTTTCCTCTCTCTCTTTCCCCCTCAAAATCCATCTCTCTCCTCCTCTCTCCCCCCTCCTTTCTCTCTTCCTCTCCCTCCCTGTCTCTCCCACCTCTATGTGTCTCTCTCCACTCTATTCCCCCTCCATCTCACTCACTCTCTCTCTCTCTTAAATATGATCCCATTATATTGTATTTAAGAAAGTATCTTAAAAAAGATAATAATAACATAATTGGTTGTAAAATATTAAACCTATATTTTGGATCAATTATCTCAAAGAAAATATAATAATAATAAAAATTAAAAGAATCATGCACTATCTCTTCTCTATAATTGTTAGTCGCATTTCTTTCTCTCTTCACTTGGATCCTTGGTTAATATGCATCTATCCTGGTTCTTTATATTATATAAATTTCACATATGTATATATAAAATTATTCTCATTTTTAATTTATTAAAACCTCGATTTAATCTATATGGGAATATTTTTAGTAGGCGCGAGGAAGGAGGGTTTAGATATACCTCAAAAGTAATTATAACCGTATTTCTTTTAGATACCCCAATCATACTACCAGCTGAAACAAATAGAGAGAAGTGGATGAGGAATATTGAGCTGGGAAAATTTTTGACGACAAGGGTTTCTGCGACAAGCTCAAGGGTTTGCTTGAGAGGGAGTCCGGCGACCGCATTGCTGCTGTGACCCCCTCATTTTTCTAGTTCGATGAGGCTGGGTCGCGCTCCCTGTAGACGCCGATGGATCGACATCAGATGCTGTTCGAGGGGGCATTTTTCTTCCTAGGTTTTTCACAAGGGGTTTCAGCCATATTGTCGTCATTTCGTGGGAGTGGCTTCTACCCAGTGAACCTCCCACTAGTTTCTGCATTTTTAGAGTCTGCTGCCACTGCTGCAGCCCTCTGTGTGCACTTTAATGGCACTAGGGGCATTTTCTTGCAGATGATGGTTGGTGGTTGCCCCTGATGCTGCTCGTGGGTGTGGATCTGCTCAGTTTCTTTGGTCCAAAGCCTTAGTAGATGAGCTATGGTCTCTGGTTTCTGGGTCTGTTTTCCTCCTGCCATTCTGCCCCTGGGTTTCTTGATACCCATTTGGGGTTCTTGATTTCCCTTATGGGGTTGTGAGGCCTTGGGTTCCCGGTCGATTCTAGATTTTTCTTTTTTCCTTGATAACCCCGCCTTTCAAAGTTTTTCCTCTTTTGAGGAGCCATAGAACTGGTGGGTTGGCGTGGAAAAAGATGAAATATTTCTCTTTGGAGAAATGCTCAGGCAAAGGTCCAGTACTTCTACGATTATTGTGGTTTTTGGATGTATACAAAACAACTGTATGGATCTGGTTTTTTTGTGTTCTGCGTAACACACGATCAGATAGAATTCTTTTTGCATGTACTCTATAAAAATTTTAATACATATAATGGAAAGTTTCGATTTTTCTTCTGGAAAAAACTTTATTTCTTTTAGATTTAATTAAAAAATGTTATAAAATTAAGTTGAAATAAAGCATTTGTAAAATACTTTGATTTTGAAATAAGTTATCGTTTTTGGGTATGTGCTATTGATAAGCCATGGTATTATCCCATGGCATTGTAACAAATTAATTAAAATCATAGATTCATAACATAATAATAAAAAACCTAGATGATCCATTGTATTCATAAACCATGGTATTATGATTTTCTTCCCTTCTCTCCCTCTCTCCCTCCCTCTCTCTATATTTCTCTTTTGGGTATTGGTCCATCGTATTGTAAAAAATCCTATTTAGAAGTTTATAATATCCATGGTAAATATTCATGATTAAAAATCTTGTTATATTGTAAATATTAATTTTTTATCCGTTTATTAATTAAATTTAAATATGGCTATGGAAGCATTATTTTAATTTCTATGGTAAAATAGATGTTAATTTTAAGTACTATTTATATGTTATATATTTTAATGTGATATGTATATTATATTTTCTTTTATCTAAAAAATTGTTTGTAATTCTATTAATAAAAAAAAATTACAATATATATATATATATATATATATATATATATATATATTGAATTTAAAAATTACCTCACATCTCACGCCTACACATCTACTCTATCTTGGGTTGTAGAGCACCTCTCAACCCAATAAAAGCTCATACTATAGCATGTTATTTATTACAGAAACATTTAACTTCCCATTTGGATGTAAGTTGTTCATTTTTCAAGTAGCAATAATTTGACGTTGGATATTTGTAACAACTCTAAACTAGATATCTATGGAAGGATGGAAGAACCTATACTCTGCATGAAAATACACATAAGTGATTTTTGAATTGAAATTTAATACCAATACAGATTTGCTCCCAAGCAACCAACAAGCTACAAAAGTGATTTTCTAGCTTATGGTTCCTTGTAGATCTACGTCAACACAAATGATAGCACTTCATGATGAATTATTCAACCTTTAACATGGAAGTTTGCCCATGTTTGTTAAAGACACATCACTAGCAGAAATGCACACTTGTGTGGACCATTTCCATGAACAACTTTTAAGCAAGTTGTTGCATTGGCATGCAGTCTGTGAACTCAAATTTGGAACATTTCCCTTGTATTTGATGACATTGATGACATTTGGTTGTTTATTTAAGGATATAATTTTATTTATTTTTTTAAATGTAATTGGAGTTAAAAGGTTGAAAATAATTTTTGATGTCATTTATATGAAATTTGAGTGATAAGGACTAATGTAATGTTTTAATGATTAAACTCTATCAATGTCTTTTTCATGATCATATACGAGGGTTAATACCAAGCCCTTATAACACTCATTTGCAGTGTGTGTAGTGCCTTATGTGCATTACAGTCTTCAATTCCTTGATCGTGGGCATTTGATAAATAATTATACATGTCAAAACTAGTCAATCTATTTGTTGAATAAAAAAAATGGAAAGCTCCAAGAACTACATGATTTGTTGTTGTCATGTGCAAAATCTATTAGTATTTAATGATTTATGAAAATATGTGCGTATTGTTTTTTCTCTGATTAATAAAATTACATGTTTAAGAACAATCTACCAACAATTGATAGATTGGTAGAGATTACAAGCTATCGAAAATTGATTGGCACCCTTATTTACTTGACAAATGCTTATCCAAGTTCATCATATGTTGCGGATATTCTTTTCAAATTCATGTGGTCACTTAGAGAAAATCACTGGAATACAACAAAAAGTGTACTCAGGTACATATAAGAAACACTATTTTATGTTTCTCTATAACAACTTTACATTGCATATTCAAATGAAAATTTTGTAGGTGATTAAGTCATTTAATGTACATTACTTCGATGATAATTTCTTGGAATTGTAAAAAGCAAGAAACAATGGCAAATTCTTCAACCTAATTTGCAGTATGTAGTATCTCTTGTGCATTATAGTCTTGAATTCCTTGATTGTGGGCATTTGATAAATAATTAGTGATGTCAAAACTAGTCAATCGATTTGTTGATTCAAAAAACTTAGAAGGAACAAAGAAATACATGACTTGGTTTCATCATACGCAAAACATAAGACTCTTAACAATTTTTTGAAATATTTTTGTAATATTTTTTCGAATTAATAAAATGACATGTATGAGGAAAATCTATCAACAATTGACCTCATTTACTTGACAAATCTCATTCAAATTCATCATATGTAATTCATCAAATTCAAAGTGTACTCAGGTACATATAAGAAACATTATTTTATGTTTCTCTATAATAACTTTACACTTTGCATATTCAAATGCAGATTTTGTAGGTGATTAGGTTATTTAATGTACATCTCTTCGACGACAATTTCTTGGAAGGAACAAAAAACTACATGACTTGGTGTCATCATAAACAAAATTGATTAGTCTTAACAAATTTTTGAAATATATTTGTAATATTTTTTTTTCTGATTAATAAAATTACATGTATGAGGAAAATCTATCGACAATTGACCTCGTTTACTTGAAAATCTCATTCAAATTCATCAAATTCATGTTGTCACCTACAGAAAACCACTGGAATACAACAAAAAGTGTACTCGGGTACATATAAGAAACACTATTTTATGTTTCTCTATAATAACTTTACACTTTACATATTCAAATGCAGATTTTGTAGGTTATTAGGTTATTTAAGTACATTAGTTCAACGACAATTTCTTGGAATTGTAAAAATCAAGAAAAACTGGCAAATTCTTCAACATAATTTGCAGTATGTAGTGTCTCTTGTGCATTATAGTCTTCAATTTCTTGATTATGGGAATTTGATAAATAATTAGCAATGTCAAAACTAGTCAATCGATTTTTTGATTCAAAAAAGTTAGAAGGAACAAAGAACTACATGACTTGGTGTCATCATACGAAAAATATATTAGTCTTAACAATTTTTTGAAATATATTTGTAATATTTTTCTGATTAATAAAATTACATGTATGAGGAAAATCTATCGAAAATTGAAGTCATTTACTTGAAAATATCATTCAAATTCATCATATGTAATTCATCAAATTCATGTGGTCACCTAGAGAAAATCACTGGAATACAACAAAAAGTGTACTCAGGTACATATAAGAAACACTATTTTTTGTTTCTCTATAAGAACTTTACACTTTACATATTCAAATGCAGATTTTGTAGTTGAATAGGTTATTTAATGTACATTAGTTTGACGACAATTTCTTGTAATTGTAAAAAGCAAGAAACAATGGCAAATTCTTCAAAATAATTTGCAGTATGTTGTGTCTCTTATGCATTATAGTCTTCAATTTCTTGATTATGGGCATTTGATAAATAATTAGCAATGTCAAAACTAGTCAATCGATTTGTTGATTCAAAAAAATTAGAAGGAACAAAGAACTACATGACTTGGTGTCATCATACACAAAATATCTTAGTCTTAAAAATATTTTGAAATATATTTGTAATATTTTTCCGATTAATAAAATTACATGTATGAGGAAAATCTATCAACAACTGACCTCATTTACTTGACAAATCTCATTCAAATTCATCATATGTAATTCATCAAATTCATGTGGTCACCTAGAGAAAATCACTGAATGCAACAAAAAGTATACTTGGGTACATATAAGAAACATTATTTTATGTTTCTCTATAAGAACTTTATACTTTACATACTCAAATGCAGATTTTGTAGGTGATTTTAGGTTATTTAATGTACATTAGTTCGACGGCCATTTCTTGGAATTGTAAAAAGTAAGAAACAATAGCAAATTCTTCAACATAATAGGTTGTAAGTAGTGTTTTTTGTGCATTATAGTCTTCAATTTCTTGACTATGGGCATTTGATAAATAATTAACGATGTCAAAACTAGTCAATCAATTTGTTGATTCAAAAAAATTAGAAGGAACAAAGAACTACATGACTTGGTGTCATCATATGCAAAATATATTAGTCTTAACAATTTTTTGAAATATTTTTTTAATATTTTTTTTGATTAATAAAATTACATGTATGAGGAAAATCTATCGACAATTGACCTCATTTACTTGACAAATCTCATTCAAATTCATCATATGTAATCAACATTTTCCCAAAATCATGCAAGCACCTATAGAAAGTCAGTGGAATACGATAGAAATGGTCCTCGGGTTAAGTACATATAAGTGAAAAAATATTGTATGCTTTTCTAAAAGAACAACTTTACACGTGTAGCATATTGAATGCAAATTTTGTAGGTGATATTGATGACAAAACATCAACATTAGGTTACTTAATGCACATGGATTCAATTACAGTTTCTTGGAATTGTAAAAGGTAAAAAGCAAGCAACGGTGGCAAATTCTTCAATAAAAGCAAAATATATCTCGTATTGGAAACAACATTTTAAATTGTATGACTAGGTACAATTTTGCAAAATCTTAGTGTTATTTAAAAAACACCAACTACATTATTCATTGATAATGAATGAGCAATCAAGATGGCCAATAGTCGAGTTTTTCATGATAAAACGATGTTTAGATTCAACAAGATGACGAACTTAGTGAAAATTAAGCACCTTCACTAAGTGGGGCCCACAGGCTATTTTTAGGTGTATGTCTATTTTTAGACATGGTGAGCATATTCTATAAGTTGCAAGATGCTATTTGTAGATGGTTGATTAAGTTGGAAAAATAGATGAGATTCTAATTTTAGAAGATTGGGCGAAGTCTATTTATAGATCGCTAATCTAAAAATAGATGCATGTCAATTATTATTAGCCCTTAATAATCCCACAATAAATATCAACTTATTCTCTTGGAGCACTTTATTTCAGTGAACAGATTTGGAAAATCAGTGGGCTGAAGGAATTACGCAATTCCTAGGGTGGTTGGTGACTCATGCATGGAGGACTTAGTTATAACTGATAGTGGCAAGTTGTGACAGAGTTGGAAGAGTAGTTATGGGAGTTGTTATTTAATTTAACTCAGTTGTGCTAGTTGTATCTAGTTCTAACTGAAGATACACTAGTGAGATTTTAGTGAATTAATTATTTAATTAATTCACAACTAGAGACTCACTTACAACTGAACAAATACAGCAGTTAACTACTTGCATGTCAGTTCGAGTGGGTACCCAATGGAGAGATAGGTGAAAGGGTGAGATGGACTATATGTGTGACTATAGTGATGCATTCAATGCATCTAACACACATTGGAGATGCCAATGAGGATTCCACAGTCAAGGAAAGCCTAATTTGAATTCATTCAGGGGTCTTCTTTAGCAGGGATTTCGTAGTGGAGTCAAGCTATCAGGAGGCAAGAAATTGGTGCATAGATATGAAAATTTATGCATGACAGTGTGTAATGATTGTTGATTGTACTGAGAGCTTGATGTACTAAGCTTTGTATGAGATTATTACATGATCCATTGATATAAATAATATATGATAGTTGGGGTTTTTAGCTTTAATCTTTCCCATTAAACAATTGTGTTTATGTGCGATTGATTTTGCTTCATATGTGTTTTGCAATTGGCGATTTAATTTCCGGAAAGAATTAAGTGGAAGGACTCTGTATTTAACATAAGTTAATTTGTTAGATCAGGGGAGTCCAATAATATACATGCATCTTGTCTAATTTCTACATGGTATCAGAGCAGTGTTAATCACTAAAGATTGCAATCTTGAAGCGGTGCTAAGTTTTGTGCTGGTGGACAATTCGAATTTGCTGCAAGAATTTCTTGGTGTGATAGTTGAATATTCATTGAAATGGCTTTCAATGGGTTGCGTTTGGAGTATGCCCTTGAGGGTAGCTTGAACTACATATCCTAGAAGGACAGGATGGAGGCGGTAATTGAAGATAATGGTCTGAAGGAGTTCATCAATAGCGATGTTCCTAAGCCTACTTCTAGCGATGTTGCATTTCTTGACGCATGGAAAAAGAAAGTAGCGAAGACAAGAAGAATTATGTTGGAAGGTGTGAAAGACCATATTGTGTCAAGACTTCATGGGAAAGCCACTCCATTTACAATATGGAAGGCTTTAACAGATCTTTTCCAAAGCAGAAGCGACCATAGGAAGTTGGCACTGAAAGATAAGCTCATAAAAATCAAAATGGAGAAGGGCGACAATATTCCAAAATATCTCACAAAGTTTTTCCAATGTAGGGATGAGCAGGGAGTGTCGGAATCACTGTTGCGGATGATGACTTGGTGAGATTGGATCTCCTTGGGCTACCGAAGAGTTGGCACAGTTATCAGGACTCTGTCAATGGACGGGAGAAACTGCCAGATTGGGAGCGACTTTGGTACGATATAGTGCAGGAGGAGATAAGGCGAAGTACCAGGGATGGCTCCTCATCGAAGAATGATGATGAAGAGAATTGCACTTTGGCTACCAAAGCAAGGAAAGGGAAGGGGAAGAAATCCCATCCAAAATCTGAGGTTAAAGGCAAGAAGCTAGATTTGTCCAAGGTGAAGTGTTTTCATTATCACAAACATGGGCATCTCGCCACTAACTGCCCACAGAAAAAGAAGAACAAGAAGGTTGTTGGAGCTGGAGCTGGTCAGGCCCTTGCCTCACAATTTGAACTTGATTTCTCTTTGATCGCATGCTTAGTTTCAAGTGTAATGGGATCGGTGTGGTATCTTGATAGTGGTGCTTCCTTCCACATGACGGGAGACAGGGAGTTGTTTAGTGACTTGGAGGAGAAATATCTCCAAATGCATATAAAGATGGGCGACGATGGTAGATGTTATCACCCTAAAATTTTCAAAACATCATTGTGTCAACTCTGTTTTTGGTCATGATTTCAAGTAGGTATAAAAGTCATTTTAAATCTTGGTAAAGGGTAGGTCATATTTTTTATAGGTTTAATGGTCATCATTTAAGTTCAAATAAAGTCTTTTAGGTCAATTCCATGATTAAAAGGTCATATTTTTCATTTAGGGGTCATTCCATTAGGTTTCGGGTTGAAATTATGCAATTAGCCAAGAATCCACACTTTCATAGCGCCTCTAGTTCAAAAATGAGGAAATGCGCTACGAAAGTGTTGCTACTTTCGTAGCACGCTACGAAACTGCTGTCGCAACTTTTTTAATCATGAAGAAAAACCCTGTTTTTCTGGTTTTAGTAGTCAACTTCCAAGGGGATTCCTGAACAAATGAAAACATATTTTTGAAAACTGAAAGAGGTTTTTCTTCCTAACATACCTAAATACAAAAACCTCTCTCATTTTCTTCAAATTAATTATGAGGTGGAGAAATTGATGACTCAACCTGTGCTATGAAACTGTTGAAAGTCATGAAGAGAAAAACTTTGTTTTCTAGTTTTAGCAAGTCAACTTCAAGATCCGTTTCTAGTACCATGCAAAAGGATTTTGGAATTATGAAAGAGGTTTATCTTCATGCAATCTCTAGCTACAATAGCCTCTCTCACTTTTCTCACAAGTGTTATCAGATTTGAGATACAAGGCTTTCTTTGAAGCCATATTTTCAGAAATTAGAGTTTTCTTGTTTTACACATGTTTCTCAAAGACAGTTTCTGGACAGTAGGAGAGGTATTTCAAAAACCCAAGAGAGGTTTTTTTTCAAGAAAAAATTTCCTACAAAAGCCTCCTTAAGTTTCTCAAAATACATTATGGATGAGGAGATACAAGCTCTATCTCAACACCTATTTTTCAGATAAAAACAGTGTAAAAAAATGGTCAAATTCATAAGTCAGTTTTTCATTAAGCTAAAGACAAATGTTGATGAAGATCATGTTTTTGAGGATAAGTTATATGTTTTGATAAAAATATCAGTCCTTGTGAAGTGTAAATATCCTCGAATCAAAAATTTATGAAAGTTTGTTTTGAAATAAGCTTACACAACAGTTTCGTAGCGCACTACGAAACTACTGAAGATGACTTTTTGCACCTTTACATATGAATTTTGGAGATAGGGTTGATGGGTCTTGAGTTTAAATGTTTCTGGTGGAAGCATGAAGACTACAAGTAAACGCTCCAATTGTAAAATAGGAGAAAAAAGGGGTTAAAGGAAAAATTTTCAATTACCTACAAATTGTGCTATGAAAAGAGGCTACTTTCGTAGCACAGACATATTCATACCCTTTTACACTATTTCGAAGATTTTTATTTGCACAGGTGGAAGATTAAAGGTTTCAAGGCAATGATTAACACATATGACACATATGACACATATTAAACTAAGCTATCAATTTTAACAAGTGTTCGAAGATGAAAATGGAAGTTAAGGGCTAAAAAGCAGGAAACCTGTCTCCTGATTTTTAGGACAGTTTTTGGCATCATCAATATGATTACCTCAAAGGTAGAAGAATCATCAAAATTTGACTTCATGGGATTTCAGATGGCAAAAGATGTAATAATTATTAGATAAGGTTGTTACGAGCATATTTAAAGAGTTTTAGTCCTATTTGTAATAGGACTCTGTTTTAGGTTTGCAGTTGTCTTATGTAATAAATACCATGTTATATGGTTAGGATAGGTGTCATAGGTAGGAATTCGAGGTGTATAGTGGAGGATAAGCTTATCCTATATTGTAAATCATCTATAAATGATCAAGAGGCCGAATTAGCAAAGGGTTGGAGACTTTTTGGCAAAAACTATTGCTTTATGTAATTGACTGTGATCAATAATGCAGAGAGGTTTTCTTCTTGATAGACCTGAGATTCTCATGGGATTTTAATGCTTTATTAATCTACCTATTATGTTTAAATACTTGCAGTAGATCTCATTTCTAGTACTCATAATTCATAACCCTATGCTTTGACTTCCTTTAGTAATGAGATGACTGTGTTTTTCTGTGTTTTATGAGTGAATTGCCTTTGAACCACTAGCAGTAGATTTCATTGCTATTACTCATAATTCATAACTCTATGCCCTGACTTCCTTTAGTAATGAAATGACTGTGTTGACCTATGTTATTGAGTGAGTTTTCTTTGTTTAAGACCCTATTTGCCTCAGCTTCCATGTCAAGAAACCTTGCCACTGAACCTACTGATTTGTTGACTCCATAAGCCCAATGGTAATATTAGCCTTCATCTTTTCAACCTGCAAATATAAAAAATCAATACTTAATCCATAGAGTTAGTGCTCTATCTATATCTTCATTCCATATCATTAACCCTTGAGAGAGCCCTCTCAGACTAAGGAGGCTAAGCCTCAGTCAAAATATTGGCTTGAAATAGTTACACTGAAGTTGTCTGATCAGCAGCCTATTAGGTCCGATTTTTATGATAACATTTTGGTGCGTCTGTCAGGAGCCTGAAGATTACTCATTCCTGAAATCAAGAAGCTGAACTTCTGAAGGTAGCAGGAGCCCAGGAAGTTGTTCGAGGCTGCATCTACCTTGGTGACTCCACACATAAAATAATGAAATTGGAAGGTGACTCCACTGCTTGAATATCAGTAGCTAGATGAAGTTTCACGATGAGTTGCATTGTAAGAATGAATGTCAGGTATGCCCCTATGAATCGGTCTCATATCCCTGGTTTTCCAAATCCTATGCAAAGGTTGAATGGTTAGATGATCTTCCAATATTTAAAGACGAAAAGAAAGACAATGTTTCTCTTCATTTGGTTAGGTTCCATATGCATGTACACAATCTTAAGGTTCAGTTCCCTGAAGATTGTCTCATGAAGATGTTTATGGCCACTTTAGAAGGAAATGCATGGTCTTGGTATGAAATCTTGCCAAATGGTTCATTATATTCTCTTGCTGATTTCCATGATGTATTTTATGAGATGTATAAAGAGTGTCATCCCTCTTTATTGATGGTCAAATATTGTTGTAAACACTCTGAGATTTTTATTGAATATTTGGAGAATTGTTATGAAGATGATGAGTTCATGGATGAGGAAATTTTAGAAGCTCTTCATGACAATACCTTTCATCAACAAGAAGAACACCAAGAAGAAAGTATAATATCTCCCTTAGATTGAAATGAAACCCAAAAGGATTTTTCTTATGAAAATCATGTCACATCCTCTGAATTTGAGGAAAATTTGCAGCAGGTTTGTCAATCCTTTGATCATCAGCAGTATGAGAATCATTTCAAACAGCAAGAGGAAATATTGGAAAATGCTTGCTACAAATCTCAGGTACAGGAAAAATTTGATTCTTCATGTCATTTCTTGCATCAGCCTATATAAAATGATGATTACATTAATGAAGAAGTGGATGAAAATTTTTCTTTATCCTTGTCTTCTAATCTGAAATCATTTGAGTGCAAGTCAGAAGATAAGATTTATTTTGTGGATGAAGTTTCAGAGAACATTGAAAAGGACATTCAAGTTTCAAAAGATAAAATTCAATCTCATAGTATTCATAATCAAGATCAATATTTTCAATTGATTTTTATGCCAGAAAACAAAGAGAGGGTGTTGTCACCTTTCTCTTTGAGTTTGAAGAGGAACACATCGTTTTTGAAAATCAGTTTGAAAAGCAGTTTGAGAGCACACAAATGAAGTTTTATGTGGTTGATGAAAGCATGGATGAGTTGCCCAAAGCTGAAAAATGTCATGAGAAGCATCAAACAGATCATGTCTTCTTTGATCGTATAGCTGACTACATGGAAAGATTCTACAGTCCAGATTTCCAGTTATATTTTCATCTTGAAGATCAGTTACATCTCATGTTGCCTCGGTTATTTCAGTATCATGTTTATTTTTGGTTCAAGCATAGTCAAGAGATTTAAGTGTTATATCAGGTCAATGACTGGCTTCATTGGAAGTTTCATGTTCCTTGAGTTAAAAATGGAGATTGCAACTGATAGGGTGGGTAGAAGTGTGTGAATAAGCTCAAAATTAACTGTGCATCTTTTCAGTAGGAACATATTTGTTTCTTCTGCAGTGATCATCAAGCTTGAGCCCGAGGTGAAAGCCATAAGAGTTTGAAGAAGACTGGGCAGAATTTCAAAATTTTATTCTAAAGAATGGATAGCAGCACTGGAGCTACTGGTTCTTAGTGTACCACAGGGGCAAACTATCCCAAGTGGAGCCACTGTTATCACCCTAAAATTTTCAAAACATCATTGTGTCAACTCTTTTTTTGGTCATGATTTCAAGTAGGTATAAAAGTCATTTTAAGTCTTGGTAAAGGGTAGGTCATAGTTTTTATAGGTTTAATGGTCATCATTTAAGTTCAAATAAAGTCTTTTAGGTCCATTCCATGATTAAAAAGTCATATTTTTCATTTAGGGGTCATTCCATTAGGTTTCGGGTTGAAATTCTGAAATTAGCCAAGAATCCACACTTTCTTAATGCCTCTAGTTCAAAAATGAGGAAATGCACTATGAAAGCGCTGCTACTTTGGTAGCACGCTATGAGACTGTTGTAGCAGCTTTTTCAGTCATGAAGAAAAACCATGTTTTTCTGGTTTTAGTAGTCAACTTCCAAGGGGGTTCCTGAGCAACTGAAAACATATTTTTGAAACTTGAAAGAGGTTTTTCTTCCTAAAATACCTAAATACTAAAACCTCTCTAATTTTCTTCAAATTCATTATGAGGTGGAGAAATTGATGACTCAACTTGCGCTATGAAACTGCTGAAAGTCATGAAGAGAAAAACTTTGTTTTCTGGTTTTAGCAGTCAACTTCAAGATCCGTTTCTGGTCCCATGCAAAAGTCTTTTGGAATTATGAAAGAGGTTTATCTTCATAAACTATCTATATACAATAACCTCTCTCACTGTTATCACAATTGTTATCAGTTTTGAGATAGAAGGCTTTCTTTGAAGCCATATTTTCAAAAATCAGAGTTTTCCTGTTTTACACATGTTTCTCAAAGACAATTTATGGACAGTAGGAGAGATATTTCAAAAAACCAAGAGAGGTTTTTGTTAAATACAGAATGGCCTACAAAAACCTCCTTCAATTTCTCAAAATACATTATGGATGAGGAGATACAAGCTCTGTCTCAACACTTATTTTTCAGATAAAAATAGTGTAGAAAAATGGTCAAATTTATAAGTCAGTTTTTCATTAAGTTGAAGAAAAATGTTGATGAAGATCATGTTTTTGAGGATAAGTTATATGTTTTGATTAAAATATCAGTCTTTTTGAAGTGTAAATATCCTCAAATCAAAAATTTCTGAAAGTATGTTTTGAAATAAGCTTACACAACAGTTTCATAGTGCACTACGAAACTGCTGAAGATGACTTTTTGCACCTTTACATATGAATTTTGGAGATAGGTTTGATGGGTCTTGAGTTTAAATGTTGCTGGTGGAAGCATGAAGACTACAGGTTAAGGCTCCAATTGTAAAACAGGAGAAAAAAGGGGTTAAAGGAAAGTTTTTCAATTACCTACAAACTGCGCTACGAAAAGAGGCTACTTTCGTAGCACAAACATATTTATACCTTTTTACACTATTTCAGAGATTTTTCTTTGCATAGGTGGAATATTAAAGGTTTCAAGGCAATGATTAACACATGTGACACATATGAAACTAAGCTATCAATGCTAAGAAGTGTTCGAAGATGAAAATGGAAGTTAAGGGCTAAAAAGCAGGAAACTTGTCCCCTGATTTTTAAGACAGTTTTTGGTATCATCAATATGATTACCTCAAAGGTGGAAGCATCATAAAAATTCAACTTCATGGGATTGCATATGGCAAAATATGTAATAATTATTATATAAGGTTGTTAGGAGCATATTTAAAGAGTTTTAGTCCTATTTGTAATAGGACTCTGTTTTAGGTTTGCAGTTGTCTTATGTAATAAATACCATGTTATATGGTTAAGATAGGTGTCATAGGTAGGAATTCGTGGTGTCTAGTGGAGGATAAGCTTATATTGTATTGTAAATCATCTATAAATGATCAAGAGGTCGAATTAGCAGAGGGTTGGAGACTTTTTGGCAAAAACTGTTGCTTTATGTAATTGACTGTGATCAGTAATGCAGAGAGGTTTTCTTCTTGATAGACCTGAGATTCTCATGGGGTTTTAATGCTTTATTGATCTACCTATTATGTTTAACTACTTTCATTAGATCTCATTTCTATTACTCAGAATTCATAACCCTATGCCCTGACTTCCTTTAGTAATGAGATGACTCTGTTTTTCTGTGTTTTATGAGTGAATTTCCTTTGAACCACTAGCAATAGATTTCATTTCTATTACTCAAAATTCATAACTCTATGATCTGAATTCCTTTAGTAATGAAATGATTGTGTTGACCTATGCTCTTGAGTGAATTTTCTTTTTTTAAGACCCCTATTTGCCTCAGCTTCCATGTCAAGAAACCTTGCCACTGAACCTACTGATTTGTTGACTTTATAAGCCCGGTGGTAGTATTAACCTTCATCTTTTCAGCCTGCAAATATACAAAATCAATACTTAATACATAGAGTTAGCCATCTATCTATATCTTTATTCCATATCATTAACCCTTGAGAGAGCCCTCTCAGGCTGAGGAGGCTAAGCCTCAGTCAAAAGATTGGTTTGAAATAGTTACACTGAAGTTGTCTGATCAGCAGCCTATCAGGTCCGATTTTTGTGATAAAAGTAGATACAGTGTGACCGACATTAGAACCATTACCTTTGAGAGGGATTCAGCTAAACCATTTCTGTTGAAAGATGTTATGCATGTTCCAGTTCTAAAGAAGAACTTGGTCTCGGTCGCGATGTTGGAGGACAGAGGTTATGACGTTGTTTTCAGCGAGGGAAAAGCTTTCCAGCGACATAAAACAACAGGTCAAACTAAGAGGATAGGGATTCGAGTTAAGAATCTCTACAAGCTGGAGGTAGATGGATGCACTGCAATGATGGAAAAAGAATAATGAGTGGTGAGCCGGGATTAGGGCGAATTATGGCACAGAAGATTGGGCCATCTTCACCATGGCGCCTTGAAGATTTTGCAGCAGATTTATACTGGACTTCCCAAGGGTACTCTTGTGCAATCAGATCAATGCAAAGGATGTACTATGGGTAAGTTTGTGAAGACCACCTTTCATGAGAAGGAGAACCGTGCTTCAGTGATCCTGGAGACAATTCACACAGACGTGTGTGGACCTTTCTCAGTTGCTTCAACAGCAAAACACAGGTATTATGTTATATTTGTTGATGACTATTCTTGTAGATGTTGGATCTTCTTCATGTAGAAGAAGAGTGAAACATTCTCAAAGTTCTATGAGTTTAAAGCATTGGTGGAGAAGGAGACGGGGAAGGACGTGAAGGCTCTGCGGAGCAATAATGGTGGTGAATATATCTCGAACGAATTCAAAGACTTCTATAGAAAAGAATGAATTCGAAGAGAAATCATAGTGTCTCATAACCCACAATAGAATGGGGTCGCAGAGAGGAAGAACAAAAGGATCGTGGGTGCTGCACGAGCTATGCTGCATGACTAGGGCCTACCAATGCACTTGTGGGCGGAAGCATGCAACACTATGGTTTATGTGCAAAATAGTTGTTCTCATAGAGTAATTGGCATGAATACACCAGAAGAAGCTTTTACTGGTAAGAAGCCTGATATTTATCATTTGAATATTTTTGGCTCATTTTTTTACATTCATGTGACAAAGGACGCTAGGAAGAAGCTGGAGCCGACTGCAAAAGTTGGGATATTTGTGGGGTACACAGAAACACCCCATAATTATCGTGTGTATTTTCCAAAGAGTCTGATGACTGTGGTGTGATGGGATATAAAATTCAATGAGGAGAAATCCATGAAGTTGTCGCTTGAGAGGGAGCTACACTTGCATGCAGAGGATGAACTTCTTGTTCCCAAAGATGAGCCTCAAGATGTGGATCAACCACAGGAGGAGGATCATGGAGTGGAGGAGTCCACTCACGCAGAGCCAAACATCAGAACAGGAAAAAGGTGTGCTACAGAAGCTGAGAGGTTGAAGCTTGATGCAGCACAGAATTTAGGAGTCCCTACATCATAGCATAGACAAAGAGAGTCACCTGCCCGATTCACCGAATACATGGCTCTCATGAGAAAGTGTATCGTGAAAGAGCCATCTTCCTTTGAGGAAGCAACGTAGGAGCCCACATGGGTAGATGCCATGGTGGAGGAGTATGACTCCATTGTTAGAAACAATGCTTGGGAGATTGTTCCAAGGCCGGTTGGTAAATCAGTGGTAGGTTCAAGATGGATCTACAAGGTAAAGCAAGTTGCTGATGGGAGCGTTGAGAAGTATAAGGCAAGATTTTTTGCCTGGGGCTTCTCACAGATCAAGGGGATTGATTATGAAGAAACCTTTGCACCTGTCGCATGGTATTATTCCATAAGGACCATCCTTGATCTCTCAGTGCAGATGGGTTGGCACATTCATTAGATGGATGTGAAGACTACGTTCCTTAATGGGATCATTGAGGAAGAAGTGTACATTGAGCATCCTGAAGGATTTGAGACCTTCAGCAACGAGTCGCATGTGTGCAGACTAAAAAGAGCGTTGTATGGGCTGAAGCAAGCACCTCGTGCTTGGTACATGTTGGCCGGATAAATCGATCTTGCAGACAAGATCGATCTCCCTAGTGTCAGAAGACAATCTAGCAACAAACAAACAACTAAGTCTATCTTTCTCTAAATATATTCATTTTACAAGTAAATGCTATGAAGGTGTCGATCCTACCTTAGATCCAAATGCTTATTTGCAACCGTAGTTCTTTTGTCGCATCAATAGTTCTTTTGTCGCAACAATAGTTCTTTCGTCACAACAATCATTCTTCTGTCGCTTGAAAGTGTCGTCTTTAAAGACCTGCAATCACAAACAAGAAAATATTAAATAGCACCTGTATAACAAATAATTATAAAACATACCTATCATAGTGATCAAGGAATCTATGAAATAAATGATCAAACGACAACTTATTGAAATAAACAATCGAACAATTTATTGAGAAAAACAAACTTGATTGTATTAATCTTAAAAATAATAGAAGAACCTTACAACCTTAGCCTTGTTGTTGAACAGACCTTCCCGGGGTCAAAAGCAGGAGGTTCCTCTACTTTGATAAGTCTTTCACTCTTCCTCCAGGAGCACATAGAGGTATGTGATCTTTCCTCACAAAAGCTCAGCAGAAAGAAGTCTAAATCTCAACAACACTTCACCTCAATCGCACACTAAAGCTTGAACTCCCTTTGAGGCTACCCAATGCCTCTTTTTATAGTGCATATGAGGAGGTTAGGGTTCCACCTATGAAGAGATAGAATCCTCCTTCAAAGGGATAGGTTCCTCACATCAAGGGGTTAGCTCCTTAAGGTGTGGGATGCATGAACCTTATAAGAGTGTACTCATCCCCAAAAAATCTCATCCAGAAGCTTCTAGAATTGACCAAAAAACAACTTTTTTACTTTGGTTTCTCGCCCTTTTGACTTTGACAGGGGGTATGTAGGCAATACACTGAGAAACTGCGTTCTGGAACGCAGGTAAGCTTCACATTACCCGCGTACCCCAGCCAATAACGTAGGTAAGCTTCACATTACCTGCGTACCCAGGGTTTTGGAGCTTTTTAGGGTTTTTCTCCTGTTTTTAGGGCTTGACATGAGGAGTAGAGGTTGTAAGACTTGCAGAGGAGGTAAGTATGAGTGACAATGAGCTCATTCAGTCAGCAGAATGTCAAGGTGACAGTTTTTAGTGCAACAGATTGCCCCCTAAAGTGCGAAGTCTGGAATAGATGAAGATGAAGTCTGTCATATATGAAGAGCGAAGTACTTTGTCATTTCAAGGATCATCCTATGGACACCCCAGTCGGAACTTGTAAAAACATTCAATGCAAAACATATATATGTAAACATATCATCGCTGAGGTAGGAATTCCCATACTCAGATCAAAACTAACTAGAAAACTGATTTAAACTGTTGTGATACAGGAATGATTTTCAATACATCAACAGTATAGACATGGGTAGACACAGTATGGACGCAGCCATCTATTTATGAATAGTCCACTGTATAAATGAATAACAAAATTCCTCGCAGCCTGGATGGTAGAAAATAGATCCAGGGTCTTGATTTTCGTTTCTTGAACCAGTATGATTCTATCCATGTGAATAAATGTGTCGAAGTCGAACATGGTAGAAACCACTTGATTACCAGTCAATAATGTAAACTGTTAACAAGCGTGAGAGTAACCACCAGTAATGTTAATGGCTCTCAAAGTACTCAGTACAATCCATGAAATGTGAATGAATGAGTTGAAGTCGAACATGTCACGAATCATTCGATCGAAGGTCAATGATGCAACCTATCGTCGAAGGCGAGAAACCTTCCATTAAGGCATGCAGATTCCAAGGTACTGACAATTTCTAGATCAACTTCCTAGATAAAGAGTTGTCGTCGATAGAAAGTGATTTGTCGTAGGCAAGACCACAACACAAGTTTCCTCTACTTTGATAAGTCTTGCAATCTTCCTCCAGGAGCACATAGAGGTATGTGATCTTTTCTCACAAAAGCTCAGCAGAAAGGAGTCTAAATCTCAACAGCACTTCACCTTAATCACACACTAAAGCTTGAACTCCCTTTGAGGCTGCCCAATGCCTCTTTTTATAGTGCAGATGAGGAGGTTAGGGTTCCACCTATGAAGGGATAGAATCCTCCTTCAAAGGGATAGGCTCCTCACATCAAGGGGTTAGCTCCTTAAGGTGTGGGATGCATGAACTTTATAAGAGCGTACTCATCCAGAAGCTTCTAGAATTGACCAAAAAATAGCTTTTTACTTTGGTTTCTCACCCTTTTGACTTTGACAGGGGGTACGCAGGAAATACACTGAGAAACTGCATTCTGGAACGCAGGTAAGCTTCACATTACCTGCGTACCCCAGCCAGGAACGCATGTAAGCTTCACATTACCTGCGCACCCAAGGTTTTGGAGCTTTTTAGGGTTTTTCTCCTGTTTTTAGGGCTTGACATGAGGAGTAGAGGTTGTAAGACTTGCAGAGGAGGTAAGTATGAGTGACAATAAGCTCATACAGTTAGCAAAATGTCAAGGTGACAATTTTTAGTGCAACAGTACACACAGATCAACAACTATTTCACTGGACTTGGTTTCACCAAGAGTGAGGCATATGCAAACCTATACCAAATTGTGGTGGAGGGTAGGATTTTATTCTTTATTCTTTATGTTGATGATTTAATACTAACAGGTGATGAGAAGTTGATACACTCATGCAAGGAGGATCTTGCAAATGAGTTTGAGATGAAGGATTTGGGCCTTCTTCATTATTTCCTTGGATTGGAAATATGGCAGCGAGAAGGTGAATTGTTTGTGTCTCAAGGCAAGTATGCTCGAGAGATACTTCGTAAGTTTCACATGCAGGACTACAAGCCCATGGATACTCCTCTTCCAGGAAATTGGAGGAAAGAGGATGCTACATAGGTAGAGGTAGTGGATGTTACTGTCTATCGACAGTTGGTGGGTTCGTTCATGTATTTAATTAATACAAGACTGGACATATGCTATGTGGTGAACCAGATTAGTCAAGCAATGGTTAAGCCTACTAAGCTCTTTTGGAAGGCAGGCAAGCATGTCTTGAGATATCTCAGGGGCACATCTGAGTAAGGCTTATGATATAGACAAACGGATGAGGTGAAGTTGCATGGCTTCACGAATGCAAATTGGGCAGGCAGCCCAACGGACAGAAAGAGCACATCAGGCGGGGTTTTCAGTATCGGATCTACAACAATTTCTTGGTACAGCAGGAAACAAAGATCCATGGCACTCAGTTCAGCGGAAGCAGAATACATGGCAACAAATCAAGCTGCATGGAGGCTATCCGGATGAGGAAGATCTTGGTCGGTTTGTTCGGTTCTCATTTAGATCCTATAGTGATACATTGTGATAATCAGAGTTGCATTAAACTCTCGATTAATCCTATGTTTCATGATAGATCTAAGAATATAGATATCTGGTATCATCATATCAAAGATTGTGTGCAGTGGAAGATCATGTTGCTTCAGTACATTCTTACGAAAGATCAGGAAGTGGATATTCTGACGAAGGTGCTCACCATGAGGGAATTCAAATACCATAGAGGCAGGATCGGGGTGAAGGATAATCCCTATCTTGTTGAGAGGGAGTGTTGAGATTCAACAAGATGATGAGCTTAGTGAAAATTAAGCACCTTCACTAAGTGGGGCCCGTAAACTATTTTTAGGTGTATTTCTATTTTTAGACATGGTGAGCATATTCTATAAGTTGCAGGATGCTATTTGTAGATGGTTGATCAAGTTGGAAAAATAGATGAGATTCTATTTTTAGAAGATTGGGCAAAGTCTATTTATAGATCGGTAATCTAAAAATAGATGCATGTCGATTATTATTAGCCCTTAATAATAATCTGACAATAAATATCAACTTATTCTCTTGGAGCACTTTATTTCAATGAACAGATATGGCAAATCAGTGGGCTAAAGGAATTACGCAATTCCTAGGGTGGTTGGTGACTCACGCATGGAGGACTCAGTTATAACTGATAGTGGCAAGTTGTGATAGAGTTGGAAGAGTAGTTATGGGAGTTGTTATTTAGTTTAACTCATTTGTGCTAGTTGTATCTAGTTCTAACTGAAGATACACTAGTGAGAGTTTAGTGAATTAATTATTTAATTAATTCACAACTAGAGACTCTCTTGCAACTGAACAAATACAACAGTTAACTACTTGCATGTCAGTTCGAGTGGAGACCCATTGGAGAGATAGGTGAAAGGGTGGGATGGACTATCTGTTGTGACTATAGTGATGCATTCAACGCATCTGACACACATTGGAGATGCCAATGAGGATTGTTCAGTCAAGGCAAGGCTAATTCAAATTCATTCAGGGGTCTTCTTTAGTGGGGATTGCGCAGTGGAGGCAGGCTGTCAAGAGGCAAGAAATTGGTGCATAGATATGAAAATTTCTGCATGATAGCGTGTAATGATTGTTGAATGTACTGAAAGCTTGATGTACTAAGCTTTGTATGAGATTATTACATGATCCATTGATATACATAATATATGATAGTTTGGGTTTTTAGCTTTAGGCTTTCCCGTTAAACAACTGTGTTTATGTGCGACTGATTTTGCTTCATATGTGTTTTGCAATTGACGATTTAATTTCCGCAAAGAATTAAGTGGAAGGATTCTGTATTTAACATAAGTTAATTTGTTAGATCAGGGGAGTTCGGTAATATACATGCATCTTGTATAATTTCTATAAACCAAGCATGTCAATATTAAGTATCACTTCATTAACAACAACATCATCAAACCATAAAATTGTACATATGAAGATAAAACTTTAGCCATTTTCATTATACGACTAAGAGAAATAAAATTCACTAAGTTTAAGGAAAAAATTAACAATAAAATTCACCAAGTTTAAAGAAAAAATTGACATTGCAAAAATAAACTTCAAAATTAAAAGGGAGAATGTTAATCTCATAATCCTAAAGTTTATTTAACTAAATATTTAGCTATTTATTTAGATAGTCTTCCTAGAATAAAAGTTAATTTAGAATAATAAAATTAATTTCAAGTGTTATTTTTCTTAGAAAATAGTCATTATTATTGAATTTAAGCGACTATCATAATGGCAAAGTTGCTCAACCCAAGTACCGATTGTCATAAAGGAGACTTGTGACCCAAGTACCCCTTTTGTCATAAGGGAGAGACTTTTTGTCATGAGGAAGGAAAAGACAACACCCCTTTTTTCATAAGGGAAAGACTTTTGTCATGAGGAAGGAAAAGACAAGACAACACCCCTTTTGTCATAAGGGAGAGACTTTTTGTCATGAGGAAGGAAAAGACAAGACAACAACCCTTTTGTCATAAGGGAGAGACTTTTTTTCACAAGGAAGGAAAATATAGTACCCCTTTTGTCATAAGGGAGATACATTTTGTCATGAGGAAGGAAAAGACAGTACCAGTTTTGTCATAAGGGAGAGACTTTTTGTCATGACGAAGAAAAAGACTCTAGTATCCTTTCTTAGAAGAAAGGAAATAACCCCTTTTGTCATAAGAGACTTTTTGTCATGACAAAGGAAAATACTAGTGTCTCTTTTTCATGGCTATCAATATTTCTAGAGCTATAGCTCCATTAATGCACTGGAGTAGTATATGCCAATCCTTGGATTTAGGCAAGAGAAATATAGGTTGTCCTTTCTCATAAAGAAAGAAAAACACTTGCTTGTGTTGTTAGCTTATTCCAACAACTATTACTGGGGCCACTTGCTTGTGTTGTTAGCTTCTTCCAACATCTATTACTTGGGCCACAAGTTTAGTGCAACGCGATAACTTATTAAATAGAATTGATAGGGGAGAGGCGTCAGTCGCTGAACACCTCAGCGCTGACTGGACCCGAGCCACGTCAACAGATGCCAGCGCATGTACGACAGGTGTTGACTGTCATGGCTTTCACGTGCCAGTCACGTGCAGCTGGTCACGCCATCGAACAACCTGTCCAGCCGGTCTACTCCCGCCCTTTTGTGGGGGCTTGTCGAAAAACTGGAGGTTTTTGGTCCGGGTCTGGTTGTTGTCGATTCTGTGCTCCGTTTGTTGCGATTCTTGGCTCCAATGCCCGACGCCTCTGCCGCCACTGTCTGCGCGCTCCATCCTTAGCTATGGAGTTGCTGCTCTCCTGGGTCGAGCTCCCCTGGTCCTGGTTCGGCTGCAGCAACATTCCAATCGTGGGTGGTGGAAAATATCTGCCTGTTCAACCTCGCCTAGCTGGTGGTTTAACCTCGGCGCTTTGGTTGTTTTACTTCGACGCTGTGTGGTTTAGGGTCGGCTATTTGCTATTTATGCTTGGCGAGGTTTTGTCATGCCTCGGCCCTGTAGTTGTTTTACCTTTGCCTTGTCGTAGTTTTATTCGGCTCTGTAGTTGTTTTACTTTGCTCGGCGCAGTGGTGGTTTTAGTTCGTCTCTGTGGTGGTTTTTATCGGCTCTGTGGTGGTGTGTTTTTCAGCTCGTGCTTTCAGGTGCGTAAGTATTTTTTTTTTGAAGTGTTTTTGCATTTTTTTTTAATGTTGGTGCTTTCTGAATGATTGTGTTTTTGATTTTTTGCAGGTCAGTGGAGAAGGCAAGGACAATGCAATGCAGTGGAATGTAGGACTCTGAGGAATGAAGGAGGAAGCCTGGAGGGATAGGAGTTTTAAGGTAGGACTCTGTCCTACCAGTCATATATATGTGTTTGTAAACACATTTAACCTTAAGGAGATGTTCTCTGTTGAGCTTTTTTACTGTTTTACTGTGGTTTTACAGTGTTTGATTGTGGTTTTACAGCATTTTACTGTTGTTTCACTGTGTGGTTTTACTGGGGTTTTACTGTCTGTAGGGTTTAGGGTTCTAATTGGAGGTATCACGCCTGATTTTTCTTTTTTGCAGCAGTGGAATGTAGGGTTTTGGGTTTTGACTTTTGTCGTAGCTTTAAACCATCTCTTCTACACTGTACAATTTGGCTGGGATTTCTTGAAGCAAAGTCTCTGCAATCCTTAATGCCAAAAATGAATCTGTTTCAAGAAGATGTAATGGTGAGCTTCTTACCTTTAATCTTTCCAAGCCTCTGGTGGAGGTCATGCCCTGCAATAGCTGGGCAGCTGTATGCTGGGTGCCTTTTCTTTGGCAAGGTCAGGGTTGAAACATAACTCTGTGCATTCTCCCCAGTGAGAACGTCGTTGGGTAATAAGCATGAAGTTATGCTTGCGTCCAGAATTAAGATTCCAATTTCCTTTATAAGCTTTTCCATAAGTCTGTCATCTTAGTAGAAAACCTTTCACACAATATGTGTAGAACGAGGGCCGTTATCCTGTCTTGAAATCTCTTTTCTGTATCGCTTGGATGGTGTGTGAGAAGTAAATGCTGGGATTTTTTTAAAAGCTTAATGTTTGCTTGTCAACTTTCAAGTCTTGAAATTGAGTCTTGTTGTTTTGTACCCACTATGGTTGAATTGGAGACAGAAGTTTGCAGATTTCATTAAAAGAGAATCAAGGCAAGCCATGCTTCCGTGTTGGAGTTCATATTGTTTGCAAGCATAAACATTCTGCACGATTCAAAATTTTCTTACCCTGTTTTCAATTGCATTTTGCATTGGTGTTATACAACTCATGCCTTCACCTCTTGGTTGGGTTTATTGTTGTTTATGAAAGTAAAGATTCTGCAAGATTTCAATTCTCATTTCCAAAGTCATCTTCTGTACTACAATGCCATCTAGAGTTCATTCCCTTGTTTAGCCTCTTGAGTGGGAGAGATTCTTTGTATTGTCTTTATGCAGTTGAGTGTCCAAACACAGTGGTAATACATTTTTAATTCTCAATCTCCAGTGCTCTCTGCTATCTATATATTTTCTTTATACTCCGTGGCCATCTAGAATGTGTTTCCTTGTGTAAAACTCCCGAGTGAAAGATAATCTTGTCTCTATGTGGTACAAGAATTTAAAGAAACTGGCAATACTGATTTGTTGCGTTGCTGGTTTTGCTCTGGTCCACATCTGCTAGTTGATAAGTCCACAGAAGTTGAACTTCCGAGGTTTGCTGGGCTCAAAGACTTCACTATTTTGTCTAGGACCTTCATTGTGCATGGTTTGGATGAATTTCTTGCGTCAGAGATTGTGGTAATGATTAAATATATTGTTGTTGCAATATGTGTGGAATTTGATCTTTGACCCTTATTGCCTGTATGTGGACATGCGATTTTGTTATCCTTTTTCCTTTCCTTCTTTTAATGTGAATCTACAACATATAGGAGATTGTTTAGAGTATTTCTGGTTGCTAACTAGAGTTTTGCCCTGTTTTAAGATTAAAAGATTCAATTACGTCTACAATTCCTGTTAGATATAGGATGAAGGTTATTACTCTAAGTCGCAATTTTATGGGAGACCCGCCAGCTCAAGCTTTTGTATATATATAATTATACATGAATTGAATTGGATGCCGGCCCAATTGGGACTGAAATTTGTTCTTTTAGGTCATGTTGACTAAATGTTGATCTTATATAACCATCCTCTGTCTTGCTGAACAGTCACCACATCTGAGATAGTGTACCTTTCTTTAATTTTATTCTAGCCAGTATATACTGGAGATAATGTTATATTATTCAAACTTTGTGTAAGCTATATTCTCTCTCAATCTTAATTTGTTTGGAGAGGAGCTACAAGAGAACAGTGAATTAAGATGTCTGTGGTCTGTAAAGAAATCCAGATTAATGTTAGAGTATTTATTTTGTGAGTCATTTCATTTTCCACATAATTTCTGCCCATTCTTGTGTGTACTGTGCAAATAAACTGAAATGTACCTTGTGAAATTGTTATTTTTCTTCAAGAAAATCCTTGCAGGGAAAACCCAATGGATGGTTTGCTACACTCTTGGATGACATCCCTAGTAAATCTGCTGGTGTGCCTCGCCCAGGGCGATTCAAACTAGGCATCTGCTTTAGTCTGGCAAATAACTTGCCAAATACCTGCCGACATTAGTGATAACTATATCTAATATTGTTTTATTTTCCCAAACTTGTAACTTTAGCGGGATATTTGGATATCAAAGAGAATGAATCTGTTGTGGAATCTGCTGTGCTATATAAAAGAACCTTCAAGTAATGATGTATTTTGTAATTGTAGAGTTATAACTCGTTCACTTTGAAAAAATAATAAATTTTTTGACTATACACGAGTGTTTTAGAAGAGCCATATAATTTAATTTCTATTCTTGTAGATATTGCTACATTGGGTTGGTTTAAGCATATCTTATATAAATTTTTTTTTGCTAAGTGGAAGATTTAACTTTGAAATGATGTACAAAAAAGCTAACTGAAGAAAAAATGGTGATAAATTTTTCTGTTAGCTATTTGAATCTTAATGTACAATCGTGTCTGCAACACGAGTGTTTTAGAAGAGCCCCATAATTTAATTTCTATTCTTGTAGATATTGCTACATTGAGTTGGTTTAAGCATATCTTATATAAAAAAAAATTTCTAAGTGGAATATTTAACTTTGATATGTAGGAATCATGAACTGTTTGATATATAACTTCATAAAACTGTTTGATATATAACTTCAACAGATTAAAAAATTTGTAGGATTTAGAAACTGTTTGATATTTAGGAATTATAAACTGTTTGATATATAACTTCATACAAAATATGATATAGGCTATAAGGCTATAACTTCAACAGATTAACAAACTTGTAGGATTTAGAAACTGTTTGATATGTAGGAATTATAAACTGTTTGATATATAACTTCATACAAAATCTGATATAGGCTATAAGGCTATAACTTCAACAGATTAACAAACTTGGGAGATTTAGACACTGTTTCATACATACTAATTTGAAAATGTTTGTAGCTTCCCAAACATCCATGGATGCTATCATTAGCAAACCTATTTGATCCTTACCAAAATCACAGTGTCTTGTAGTTACAAAAATTAAGTCATGGCACCTCTATGCTTGATGGCTTCCATTTCCTGCGCTGCCCAAGTATGGTGGACTGCCCAACATTGGATGATTAGGATGTGCCTGAATGTTGGCATATGGTTGACTCCAATTTGCTCCATGTAGCCATGGTGGGACTGAGTAGCCCAAGTGTCCACTTGTGTTACTAACCCCAACACTGACTGTAGGTGTCATATAAACACAATTAGGATTCAAACCTGCACTGGTAGGGGTATAAGAGGTGGGCCTAACCCCTGCCTGATAGCTAGGGACTTGGATGTTAATCAGGTCTTGGAATGATGGTGTCTGCTCTGCAATGTGGTCCAGCGTGTTAGACATCAACCTATTTGTCTCAAACTGTCTTGAACCATGTTCTTCTCTGCTTTTCACCCCTTGTCCGTTTTCCAACTCCTGCTGAACCTTTCTTACCTCTCTCTGTTGCCTTGCCAATTGCTTTTGATGTTCCTTATCTTCCCTTGCTTTTTGTCTTTCCAACCTTTCCTTTGCTCGAGCTTTTGCTGTTACAATCCTTGCAACCCTCTTTTCATTGGCTAACTCCTTCTTTCTCTTTTTAGCTTCCCAAATTTCATTCTTTTTACGTTCAGACTCGAACATTAAATTCATATAGTCTTCAGATGTGAGCAATTGTGAACTCCTCCCTAAACGAAGATAATCTGAGGTTGAGTTCCTTGATGAGGCCTTCACTCTCTCTACTGGTAGCTTTAGGAATGCACCAAGTAATCTCTGCTTTTCTGGACCTGCCTGCTGGATTTCATCTTCTGGGACAACTGAATGGCCCCCATTGTTGTTTTCTTCAGGTACTTCATGCTGAATAGGCTCCTCTTCTAGTGATCCATTGTCCACAAAATAATGAACAAGTTCGGTGTTCAACCCTGATGGTTGTGAAGGCATGCCCATGCTTTCATCCTCATTGGTGGATGTTACATTATTTCCAGTGATATTCATCACGGCCTCTGCCAGCCATGATGGTGCACTTACTTGGGTTGGCATGGTCAATTGCTCATTGTCAGCTGCATCAGTGGGTGTCACAGCCTCATTGATATTGTTAGTTGGTTCATCATTGAACTGTGTCTCACTGACATGCTCAGCATCATCACCACCACAGAACAACCCTTCAGAAAGGGACATTATACCTTCAGCAGCAGCTACATCTTCTTGGGCACCAACATGCTCTTCTAAATTCTCTGCTTCTTGACCTTCCACTTCAAATGCTTGGCTACATGTGGTGTCATGCATAAGAGCATCATAATTGAGTGGCCATATACCAGTCCTCCTAAATCCAGCCTTGATATTAGAAGGTGTGAGAGCCCTTTTAAATGCTTTGCTAGCAAGCTCAGCTAGCTCAAACCTCTTTACTTCCACCCCTGGGTTCTTTGCCATCCATGAAGCTCGCTCGACCCTGAAATAGTTCTTGAAAGGCCCAAACACGCTCACATCAAGGGGCTGCAATCTGTGAGTAGTATGAGCCGGCAATGTTAACAGGTCAATGCCCAACTTATTGGCCTCCTCGATTCTCTGCACAACCATTTTACTTCCATGGCCAGCTAAAATCATCAAGTGCCTGTTTTCAGGCGAGACACCACCCGGTACAGAAGCAGCAAAGTGGCAAAGCCAATTTAGGAACAATTCCTTTGTCATCCATGCATGTGGATGTGCAACCATGCATGCCCCCGGTTCACAATTCTGTATGTAATTTTTTAGTTGAGTTTTACCTTTAAATAGATAAAATCTCGGTATAGATGAGCCAATTGCATTGACACAGGCAAGAATTGTGATCCACTCCCTGCTCTTAGGCACATTTCTACTCCCTCTCTTTGCAATTACCCGCATACCGCAATTTCTTCCTGCCTGTAAGCCTGTCTCATCGCAGTTCCATATGTGGTCTGGGGTATATGAGTGTTGGCCATATGCAGCAGCAAGAGTGTTATAGAACTTGGAAACAATTGCAGGGCGTAGATTTAAAGCCCGGTCTCTGTCAAGGCCCTCTGCTGTACGTAACACAAGGTCTGGATGCCTCTTTTTAAACCCACTCCACCATGACTTACCAGGAAAACCATCTTTAAAGGGATTTGGCCTCCCTTGACATATTTGAGCTACAGTGGATTTAAGTTGGATAAGCTCTAACCCATGTCCCAATTGGGCCATCTCCTTACACCACTCCACCACCTCATCTTCCTCCTCTTCAGTCATGACTGTAACAGGCCCTTTGCGCTTTGTATTAGTCAACCCATTTATCCAATAATGTATGTTTGAGGCAGCAATACCATGTTTTTTTGCTGATGCACGGATTGAATATCCCTTAAACTCGATGTCATCAATTGCAGCAAGCATGTCTTCCTTCGTCCAACCTCTGATTGCACTGATTTTCTTTGTTGAAATTGCACCTTGTATTGTGGTCGAAGGTGGTTCTGTGGCTGATGGTGGGCTGGGATGATCTGCAACCACAGGGTCTTTTTCAACTACATTACTAGGAGCAATGGGAGCATTGACATCATCATCTGATGAACTGCTCCGCAGTTGGGCCCCCCTTCTCCCTCGCCTCCTGTTCCTTATCCGATCTGCAACAGAAACTCTTGGCATGGCTACAACCTGCAATTTCCAACATCGTTAAGAAATTTGATAAGTATTACAACACAACTGTATAGAGTAAACTATAATTATGTATGAATTCCAAAATTTCTGCTAATAACATGAAATCTTTCAGTGGTTTGTTGTGAATTAATTGGCATTGAAGTATTACTTATCAATTATGTATTACTTGTAATATCAACATCAGAAAGATATGTGATACCTACATGGCTGTTAGCTACATGGACTTGTCTAAAATCAGTAAGTGCCTGTTTTAAAATGGACTTATATTTGAACATGGACTGTGTGTTAGAACTATTTTTATTGAAAGATTTTATTCAATATAAAGTCAATATCCAAATCTGCTTAATATCTTGAATAACATTATTGAAGAACAACGAAATACCTGTATGTTGTCTCCAGCAACTGATGAAGAGAGTGAATAGCAACTGATGAAGAGAGTGAATGTAACACTGTGCACACACTCTGTCTGGAATGTAACAATGTGCACACAATCTGTCTGGAATGTAACATTGTGCACACACTCTGTCTGGAATGTAACACTGAGCACACTCTGTCCTCTGTTTGTATGTCTGGAACACTGTCTGAAAAGGATTGTATGTCTGCAAAATGGAAACTCACTGTCTGAAAACTGTATGTCTGCAAAATGAATGGAACATTTTCTGAAAACTCTGAATGTATGTCAGCAGTAGTTTAAGAGCAAAACGAATGCCTCAAATGTAGTAACAGTTGAGGTTTTATAGTTTTATGATTTAGAATTTCATTGGTAGGGAAGATTGGCATGGATTGCCATCTCCCAAATTTAATTGTGTGGTGTGGATTGATTTGTACATGATCCAATGGCTGAAAAGCTTTCATGGTTGATCCTTGTGCTTTCCTGAATTTAATTTCTAAATTGAAATGCTTTTCAGAATTTAATTCCTGTAATTCCAGGACTGTTGTGTTTAATTCTTGAAATGAAAGGTTGGGTGAACTATTTCCTGAATTGAATGGTGTCATTTAATGTCTTCAATAGGCCGAATGGTTAAACAAACATGTAGATATTGCTGACAGACATTTCACCTATTTTTGTGCAGGTGGTACTCAATCTTTGTGCAGGGGTTACCCAGTTTTTGTCCAGCTGTTATTCAGCAATGAGATGTAGTCCCCCAATGCAAAATCAGTGGGGCACTGTTTGATGGGATAACTGTACTTTTGGATGGGTAGCATTGTAATGTTTTGTAGTGCATTTTGCCTTAAATGGTAATTCAGAACTGGAGGTACTTGAGACAGTGGGTCTTGTCAACTTGTGATGTTAGATTTGGTATATGGCAGTTGTTGGTCTAGTAAAAAACTGGGCCCATTTTGGACATATTTATGTAACTTAACTTATTATCAAATATTTATGTGCATATTATCAAATATTTATGTGCATATTTTAGTGATTTTGTAATTTATGTTTGGTGGATGTGTGGGACCAGTAGTATAACTACTACTGGTCCTTGCACAACAATAGAAGCCTCTCCCCTAGGTTCAAACACCCTTTTGAATATAGGTGCAAATAAAGTGTAGTGTAACATGGGTCATCTTTATAGCCGCTTGAAACACAACACTTAAAATCAATCCATGTTTTCTTTTTATTCATAAAATATTTTCTATATAGAATTGATAGGTTCAAACACCCTTTTGAATCTAGGTGCAAATAAAGTATAATGTAACATCGATCATCTTTATAGCTGCTCGAAACACAAAACTGCGTTGACACCTTATGCACTAAGTCCTTTTAAACGATTAATGTCATTTTGGATAATTTAATTTTAAAATATTAAAAGCAAATTGCACCAACTCAGAAGATGAAAAAAGAAAAAACAAAATTGCACCATAAAATTAGCTTACCAAATCTTCAACACCATTCACCTGCAAGTTCTAATTTGGAGAAGCAATTAAAGTTAAGACAATGTGAGCTGTAAGGTTGCCCACAATTAATGTGCCTATGATTAATGAGTGAGGGAATTGAAGTTAAGACAATGTGAGATGTGAGGTTGCCCACAATTAATGCGCCTATGATTAATGAGTGAGGGAATTAAAGTTAAGACAATGTGAGATGTGAGGTTGCCCACAATTAATACCCATGTGATTAATGATTGAGGACCAAACCAAACCAAATGATAATGACTTGGGATTAATGCCTACGTTGGTTTTAAGTAGCTAAGTTCTCTTTAATCTCTACTGTAAACCTCCATTGACCATTCAAATGCAAAAGCTAAAAGCCAACCTCCGTTGAGCATTCAAATGCAAAAGCCTTTTGGCAGGGCGAGCCTTATTTCCCAGTCCATTGGCGCATAAATGCGCTGAGGCAGGAATGCTCACTGTAAGATTAAAGCAATACATCATTTTACGATGGGTATTTTCTACCCACCGTAAGATTAAAGTAGTACATCATCCTACGGTGGACTTTTCCTGCCTCAGTAAATGCCTAAGCACATTTATGGACCAATACACTAAAAAATAAAGCTCGCCCTCTTACAGACTCAACCAGACTCAACCATATACAATACCAGAGCATTTAGGACAGAGTGCAGTCACTACCCTAACTTAAAATAAAAAGTTATGAACATGAAGAATTTCATGCGAACCAATGCTTCTAGTGCATTACCCTTAAACCACATAGCATATTTAAAATACTCTCCACAAATAACATCATAACCTTCAAAGAGATTCATAAATACCCCTAAAACAACATAACAACGCAAAATCTGCAAACCCATTGTAATCTGACAACGCAAAATATGCAAACCCATTGTAATCTGTTAAGTCGAAGATTATCAAACAAAATTTATCAACTCAAATCATATTCAAATCATATTCAGTAGAAAGGGCCGTGACGATTCCATTATTTCCTAAATAGAAAAACAATGAAAGAAGAAAACAGGGCAGCAGATGCAAAATACTCTGCCACTCGTTCAGAAAAGAATAACCTCCACAAACCCTATACCTATAATGTCGTATGCATATCAGAAATATATATAAGGAAGGGACATCCCTCCCTGATCATAAAAAATGAACCAAAGAGCAACCGTAAGAGATCTCAATAGAATCGAAAGGCCAAGAAGGGGATGAATGAGGCCATGAGAGTGACGATTAAAGAGGGAACGACGGTCATGGAAGCAGCACCTGCCTCCATTGTTGGACTGGGAGATGCTGCCGTCACCTCTGTTGCTACTGTTGCTACTACCGCTCCCGCCATTATCATCACAACGGCCAAGAGAGCCGCAAATGCGGAGTTGCCTGCCCCTGCCCCTGCCCCTGGCCCTGCCATTCTCGGTCACACTCACAATGGGCCTGTTATTGCTAATTGATATGTGGAAAAGCCCAAGGCCAAACCCTACGCGATATTCCTGCCGAGGGAAATGTAGATCTCAGACAGACCGCCACAACTTCGAAGAGGAAACCTCTTTGTTTGAGGTTCGAACACTCGACCAGAGTGGTCCGAGAAATGTGAGATCACAGAATTGACAAGGCAAAGGGTGGAGAGTCGCGCGTATTAATAATCATCTACTCCTCTGAGGACCAGCGGACAAATCACGCTTTTAAGGAAAAGAAGATATAAAACTATCTGCCAACGAAGCAATCTGTATGTAAGGGAATACAAGGAATAGTTAGGGATGGCCACAGCCCGGCTAACCGCTGTGTGGACCCAACGCCCCGCAACACGCGGCCAACAAAATAATTTGGTGGCGGCCAGGCAAAGGACACAGGTAGGGCACGGTCTCTCCTCTTTGTAAAAATTAAACTTTTTAATTTTTATTTTCTTGGAAATTGGGTGAGAAATTATTAAAATTATAAATTTAATAATTTATAAATTTAATAAATTATAAATTATTAAAATTACCGGGTGCAAGTCTCGGAAGTGCTGATTGACGCTATGTGATTCATTTCATTAGTTTCAATTTCACTTCTTCATCCCCGTGAGCATCACCCGATGCAATGAGTGCCAAGTGGACTATTCAAAAATCATGAGAAATTAGTCATTTATGACTACCTCTCATGGAAATGGTCATAGATGAATCACTAAATTAACGCAGTTGAACCCAAAAAATGATATCTAATATAATGCACTGCGTAAACGCCTCATACTTAAAACACTAAGAGTAAAGTGATCTCTTTTTGAATGGTTCATGAGGCACAATAGTTCCTAAGGTTTTGCAAATGGGGTAGCAAGCTAAGTGGGTTTGATTGTGGGGAAAACTCCACAATTAAGCGCGCTTGAGCCAGAGGAGTTTTGAGATGGGTGACTTCCCGGGAAGTCCTAGTTATCGAGTGCAAGCCCCGGAAGGGCTGATTGATGCTATGTGATTCATTTCACTAGTTTCAATCCCACTTCTTCACCCCTGTGAGCATCACCCGATGCAATGAGTGCCAAGTGGACTACTCAAAAATCATGAGAAATTAGTTATTTACGACTACCTCTCATGGAAATGGTCATAGATGAATGACTAAATTAACACAATTGAATCCCAAAAATGATATCTAAAATTTAAATGGTTATTTGTGCGGTCAATGTTTTAAAGGGTTTTTAAAATTATATTTAATTTTATATTCTAGGTTTAAATATTATAACTTTATTAAAAACATATTATTTAAAAACCCAAAAAATACCATCAACATAAAAGGACTAGGTTTTTTATTTAGTCGCCTCAAATTGTTGCCTTATCTAATCTAATCAACAGAGATAGTTTATATCTAATCAACATAAATAGTCTAAACGTGGAGGCTATTTACATAATTTTTTATTGAGTAGTTGTAAGTGTAAAATTTTAGAAAGTTTTCAAGTTTATTTTCTCATTTAATATGGTTAAAATTTTGCAGGTATTTCATTGAAAACACAAGTTTGATTGGTGAATTTTTCACAATCTATATATAGTGAAAAATTAAGTTTAAACAACACAAATCAATATTTGAAAACAAATTTTTTCGTGAGATTCTGGCCACAAATTCGCAAAAAACTCCAAAAAGTCTCACCTAAAAACTACTCCATTCCACAAATTTTTTCGTCAGATTCTGGCCACAAATTCACAAAAAACTCCAAAAAGTCTCACCTAAAGACTAGTCCATTCTTCATACGTCATTGCGCCATTAATGTTAAAGTTGAGTATAACACAAATGGTGTTGTCTATCAAGGCAACAAAATTTCCCAAACGACCAAAAATGGCCTAAATCCGATAAAAAAAGACAAACAAACAAAAAATATGGAAGCAAGAGTGTTTGAATCATGTTTTTGATGGTTGAAATGGATTCAACACCCTCAAAAGCCCTTGCGACACCCAAAATCTTGAAGTTTGACAATTATAACCGAGATTTATAAAAAAAAAGTCAGATTTTCCATGATTTTCCAAGCAAATTTGAAGCCTAGTTATACTTTGGCTAACACAAATAGGTAAAGTACACATTTTTATTGCTTAATATGCAAGTGAACTCCTTTCTCAATGCAAATTTTAAGCCAGGGATTTTAGGATTATCTTTATATATATATATATATATATATATATATATATATATATATATATATATATAAAAGAATATTTTTTTTAAATTGAAAAAATAGTTTGGGGAGGCAGGAGCAAGAGAGGTTATATTCGCCCTAATGAAGAAAGGGAGACTCAATCTGTCTGGGAACTTGGGACCTCTACAAATAACCAGGTGATTCAACAGGTGAACAAGTAAAAAGATAATGATGAGAAATCTTCCATTTCCATTCTACAAAGAATCAAACTATTAATGGATAGATTTGAATTCATTGAACTTTATCATGTTAAGAGAAATTATAACATGGTGGTTGACTCATTGGCCAACCAAGGAGTACATTTAGAACAAGGAGTTTTAAAGATTGATGAGCGGTTGCATTTCAAGGCAATTCCATGAGGATCTCAATTAAATTTTTTCCTTCGACAATTATAATTATCGAATTGGGTATAAGGTTTCATATCTCTTTCTACTATCCAGACAAGCATTACAATGCAAAAAAATTAACTCCCCTCACATGGTAGAAGTTATGATATTTCATGGAGGAGTGTGCAATAGTGGACACCTGGGCCATAGTCATCATGATTGCATGGGCACAGGACAAATGGATTAGTATTTCTTAAGATAATAAATCTTTTCAAATGTGAGAAACATTTGATCCTGCAACTAAGATGCAGTCTACATGTGTGAAATCTTTGGTCTTTCAGAGTTTGTTTTAGAGGGAATCCTTCCATAGTGGCTCATGAATTCCCTAGTCAACGGGTACTTTTGAATCAAGGCAACATTAAAGATGAATGAATAGGCTTCTGTAGAAATTATGTTGTGTAACTAGCTCCAAAAATAGAAGAAAAGAGATATCAACGCCTTAGAAATAAGCCACTTCGAGGGGGAAACCTCCAATACATTACATAAATGAACAATTCTTGGATGATACAATTTACAAAACCTCCTTTATATATATAGGAGTCCATGTGGCCATAATGTAATCCTAGTGGGCCACAATGTAATCCTAGCCGACCTAACAATAATAATTTAAGGGCACAATAATAACAAAATGGGGGTTACAAGGGTACAATAATAACAATAAGGGGGTTACACTAACAATAATAAGGAACTATACTAGTGATATAGGGACCTAACATGCCCCTCTCCTTCAAAAAAGTGTTTTCCTCAACGTTTGAGTAGCTCCGGGTGACTCTGTATAAAATTCTCATCCTCCCATGTAGAATCTTCAATGGGTAAGTTCTTCCACTTGATGAGATACTCTGAAATTGATCGATTCCGTAGCTGTCGAG
This sequence comes from Pinus albicaulis, assembly GCA_034641835.2. Taxonomy (NCBI): domain Eukaryota; kingdom Viridiplantae; phylum Streptophyta; class Pinopsida; order Pinales; family Pinaceae; genus Pinus; species Pinus albicaulis. Next base: position 63,858,435 of record CM076569.1, on the reverse strand, counting down.
TTCTTGTTTCTGTGACTGCTTCAGGTTCCACTATGATTTTTCCTTCCTCATCAAGTTCTAGCAATATTGTTTGAACTCGAATATTTTCCCCTATAACCTTCTTTAAGCATGAACATGGAAAACTGGATGCACTCGTGAAGAAGCAAGAAGCTCCAATTTGTATGCCATAGTACCAATCTTTTGCAACACCTTGTAAGGACCATAGTACTTTGGCGATAATTTATTATCCTTCTTAGCTTGCTTGAGGGACATTTGTTTGTATGGCTGTAGCCGTAAAAATACCCAATCTCCTACATCAAAACTTCTCTCGCTGCGATGTTGATCTGCCTGTTGTTTCATTCGATTTTGTGCCAAATTCAGGTTATCCTTTAAGAGTTGGAGAACTTCTTGCTGACGCTCGATGTGATCTTCCACTGCTTGAACCTTCGAATTTTCTCTTAAAGATGATGTGATGGATGGTGGATAATATCCATAAAGTGCCATAAATGGGGTCATTTTTGCTGCAGTATGGAAGGAAGTGTTATACCACCATTCAGCGAGAGGTAACCACTTGGCCCATTGTGTTTGTTTATCAGATACAAAACAACGAAGATATCCTTCCAAACATTTATTTACTATCTCAGTTTGACCATCAGATTGAGGATGATAAGATGAGCTATGAGCTAATTGAGTACCAAAACAAGAAAATAACTCTGTCCAAAAATTTCCAGTAAAAATGGGATCTCTGTCGCTCACAATAACCCTTGGGCTTCCATGTAGCTTTTGAATTCTGTCCATAAATGTAGTAGCAATCGTACTTGCTTTAAATGGATGAGATAATGCACAAAAGTGTGCATACTTGGTAAGTCTATCAACTACCACCATGATGACATTCTTTCCTTCAGACTTAGGTAAACCTGTGATAAAATCCATTGAAATCTCCTCCCAACGCTGACTTGGAATGGATAAAGGTTGTAGAAGTCCCGGGGTCTTAATTGTCTCCACTTTATTCTGCCGGCAAACCAAACATTCCGCCACAAACTTTTGAATATCAGATTTAAGGCCATCCCAAAAAAATTCTTTCTTCACCCTGTGGTAAGTTTTTAAAAATCCTGAGTGTCCTCCTAAAGGAGAAGTGTGCAATTCCAGAAGAATCTTTTGTTTTAGTTGGGAATTCTTACAGAGATATAAGCGATCTTTGTACCATAAGGAATCATTTTTCCAACTAAATGTATCAGATGTACTAGGATCTTGCTGCAACTTTTGAATGAGTGTCCATACATCTTTTTCCTTCTTCCATTCATCTTTTGCTTCGGTTATCCAATCTGGTTGGATAATAGAAATGGCACAAAGCAATGCTTCCACCTCTTCATTCTTTCTTGAGAGTGCATCTGCAACAACATTAAGCTTGCCTTTTTTGTAGATTATTTCAAAGTCATAACCAAACATCTTTGTGACCCATTTTTGCTGCTCTTCTGAAGATAGTCTTTGTTCCAAAAAGTGTTTAAGACTATCATGATCAGTTTTTACCTTGAAGTGTCTTCCCATTAGGTAAGTTCGCCATTTCTTTAGTGCATGCAGTATTGCTAACATTTCTTCTCATAAATAGGTTTTTGTAAATACTTTCCTTTGATTGGACGACTTTCAAAAGAAATGGGTCTTCCTTCCTGCATTAAAACTGCACCAATTCCATTTCCTGAGGCATCACATTCCACAATAAAGGTTTTTGTGAAGTCTGGCGTAGCTAAGACCGGTGCTAGGCACATTGTCTCTTTAAGATGTTCAAAGGCCTTAGTTGCTTCAGGAGTCCATGAAAATGCATCTTTCTTCAATAATGTTGTTAGAGGTGCTGCTATTCTTCCATAATTCTTAACAAACTTACGATAATAGCCTGTTAACCCGAGAAATCCTCGCAACTGCTTTATTGTCTTAGGGACTTTCCATTCCTTAATGGCTTTAATTTTGTTAGGATCTACTTTAACACCCTCGTGGGATATAATATGACCCAGATATTCCACCTCTTGTACTCCAAAGAAACATTTGGATGCTTTTGCATATAATTGTTTCTCTTGCAATAGTTTGAGCACCCTGTCAACATGCTCAACATGATCCTTCCAAGACTCGCTATAGATTAGTATATCATCAAAAAATACTAGCACAAATTTTCTAAGGAAGGGTTTGAAAATGGAATTCATCAACCCTTGAAATGTAGAAGGTGCATTGGTAAGGCCAAAAGGCATGACCAAAAATTCATAATGACCCTCATGAGTTCGAAATGTTGTTTTTGGAATATATTTAGTCTTCATTCTAATTTGATGATATCCTGAACGAAGATCCAACTTGGTAAAATAAATTGCTCCATGTAATTCATCCAATAATTCATCAATCACAGAAATGGGAAATTTGTCTTTAATGGTGAGCTTATTGAGCTCCCTATAATCCGGACACATTCGCCATGATCCATCCTTCTTGTGTACCAATACTACAGGAGCAGAGAAAGAGCTTTGACTAGGTTGAATTATACCCGCCTCTAACATTTCTGCAATCATACGTTCAATTTCGCTCTTTTGGAAGTAAGGATATCTATAAGGCCTCATGTTTGGAGGAACACTTCCTGGAATCAAATGAATAGCATGATCATGATCACGAATAGGTGGGAGTCCTTTGGGAGTTTCAAACACCTTGGAATGATTGTCCAAGACTTGTTGGAGATATGCAGGAATAGATGATTTTGATGTTGGAACTTCTAGTGAGCATAATTGTGCAATTACGCCTCGTTGTTCTTTCTTTAGAAGCTTTGTCATGACATTAGAGCTTATTATCTTTCCCGACTTCCCCGCAATACCCCGTAATTCGACTTCCTTTCCTTCTGAAAAAAATTTCAAGAAAAGTTCTTGAAAATTAAAAGCTACCGTCCCCAAAGATTGTAACTATTGTACTCCTAGTACAACATCAGCACCTCCCATAGGAATGGAAAGCATTGGACTAGTCAATACATATTCCCCCATGGTTAGCTTGATATTATGGAATTTTCCAGAGCAATTTATAGTTCCTCCATTTGCAACCATCACTTGACATTCGGGTGCTGGGTATAGGAAACAATTTAATTCCTTGGCTACCTTACAATGAATAAAATTATGGGTGCTACCTGAATCAATCAACACTATTACCTTTTTCTTCTTGATTTGTCCTTCTATCTGGAGAGTTTGAGGAGTGGTAATTCCTGCCAGTGCATTACACGATATGGTCGGATTCATTTCTTCCTCTTCTAGGGTTGGTTCCTGGTGTATATCCTCTTCTTGTTCATTTTCTTCTTCCTCCTCACAATCTATGTAAAATAATTTCTTCTCAGCACACTTATGACCTTTAGTGTATTTGCTATCACAACTGTAGCAAAGCCCTTTTGCCCTTTTTTCTTCCAATTGTTGTGGTGTCAACCTTGTAGGTTGTGGAAATCTAGGTGTAGCAACACTTCCTTCTTTATAGAATTGAGTGGTAGGCTTCCTTGTCTCCATAATTTTACATTCAACTTTTCTTGCCAACCCGAATGCCTTCTCCAATGAATCAGGTTCCAAAACGCGAACTTCATGTTGGATGTTATCCTTTAAAGTGCCTATGAAGAGATCAATCCTGTGTTCCTCTGGAATATCAGTTACCCTTATATTCAATTTTTGGAAGTCCTCAATGTGCTGCCCCACTAAACCCTTTTGTTTGAGATTTATCAATTGGTTAAAGAAGGTGTTGCTCTTTGTATCCTCATAATGTGCTATCATTTCTTCCGTAAAAATTGACCAAGTGACAATTTTTTTACGGGAGCAAAGCCATCGATACCATACAAATGTATTTTGTTCTAAATGTAAAGTTGCAATGCGTACCTTTTGTGTGTTTTGCACAGTATGGAGATCAAAATATTGCTCCATCTGTAGTATCCATGTTACAGGATCCTTTCCATCAAACTTCCTCATATCCATTTTTGGAATATGGTGGTTCTTCCCGCCAAGATTAGAGTTTATGAAATCACGATTAACATTTATTTTGTTCTCATCATGAGGTTCTTCTACTATCTTTTCACCATTAGGAAACATTTCTTGTATCAACTTTGTCAAACCTTCGATGTCTGCTTTTAGATCATTCTTCATGTTTTCCATGTTGTATTTCATGTCATCCATCTTAGCTTCCATGCCAGTTTCCATGCCATCCATATTAGCTTCCATGCCTTTCTTCAAACCGTCCATCTTCGCTTCCACACCTTTCTTCAAAACTCCCATTTCATTTTTTGTTGCTCTTTGCGAGAGTGAAATTTGTTGCACTTGCTCTTGTAATTTTGATAGATCATGTTGCAATTCTTCATCTTCATGAGTCATAGTAGAGTCTTCTGAAGGCTTAATGGGCGTTGAATTATTTTTACGGGGCATCTTTTAGAACCCAATACTGATATCTATTCTACAATATGCCCTTGGAATCAATTCAAATTGATTCTTCAAACAAGACTTACGCAATTCGGAAAAAAAAAATACACACCTTTTTCTTGCTTTTGAGGAGCTCGATATTGAAATTGGATTATCTCTATGATTGCAGCACTTCAATATTTGAATTTCGGTACCAACGTAGCCCTCTGAATTATCCTTTGAATGCCACAGGTCTGACCTAATTTGGATTCTCCAAGACAAAGTTGTGTCCAATCTCCCACAATGACCTAATTATGGACTAGTTCAGTAGAGTGAACTTGTATGACTTTCCACGTGTCACTTTTTCGTCCTTCGGCTCTGAAATTGATATCCAAGAAACTAAAATCTATGTACTTGCGACCAATTTTTACGACACTCCAATCTGATCCTGAGAGAGAGAGTTATGAAGATTTTCCTACGATCACCTCTTTGAGATGAAATTCTGGAGCCTGAAAAGGCACTACCTTCCACAGATCATATCTCCAAAAATATTGCGAACCAAGATCTAACATTTTTTGATGAGTTTCCTCGGGATTTCGGCTTCGCACCCTAAAAATTTCAGATTCTGAACCTTTGTAGAAAAAACGTTAGAGCGCAAATGCCACGATGACCTGTTTAGGAGCCTGAAAAAAGACCTAACTTCCACAGATCATATCACCGAAAATATTGCGAACCAAGCTCTGAAATTTTTTGACGATGTTTCTCTGGATTTCAGCTTCGCACCCTAAAAATTTCAGCTTTTGAAGCTTTGTAGAAAAATAGTTATAGCGAAAATTCCACGATGATGTATTTGGAGCAGCGAAACCCTAGAATCCAAAGCTTTGATACCAAATGTTGTGTAATCAGCTCCAAAAATAGAAGAAAAGAGATATCAACGCCTCAGAAATAAGCCAATTCGAGGGGGCAACCTCCAATACATTACATAAATGAACAATTCTTGGATGATACAATTTAAAAAACCTCCTTTCTATATATAGGAGTCCATGTGGCCATAATGTAATCCTAGTGGGCCACAATGTAATCCTAGCCGACCTAACAATAATAATTTAAGGGCACAATAATAACAAAATGAGGGTTACAAGGGTACAATAATAACAATAAGGGGGTTACACTAATAACAATAAGGGACTATACTAGTAATATAGGGACCTAACAAATTACATCAATGGATTCAATTCAATCATGCAATGTACTAAAACAAGATATTGAATCCTTCTACAGTATTTGCATAATATAAACCACAATTGCTCAACCACATGCAAGTAAGAGAAAGAAGTAAATAAATTGCACGACACAATATTTTCCTAGGGAAAGAAACTGCTAAATACCCCTCTATATATATTGTATAATAAGCCAAGGAATCATGAAACAATACAATGCATGTGTGCTCACAAGAACCTCATACACTCTACCAATCGTCTCACACTGACCTAGGCACAATTTAACAAACACATAGCCAATTTTCAGCCCACCTTCAGCCTAACTTTATCATGCAATCCCTGGGCAAAATAAATCCCTATTAAATAGGAATTCCAACTTTCCTTGACTGCGTAATCCCTCATGGGCATCCTGTGGCTTTATAACTGCACCTGGGCAGTTCGCTAATAATACAATTGATAATTTATTTCCATTTAACCTTTGTCTCAACTGGCTCTTCATCAGATTTGACATGCATGCAGTTAATAATATCAAATCATCAATTACTTGATAGATCACTACTTGTGAATTAAATCTAATTTCATTCACTTGACCTCTCACTAGCTCATCACTCAGTTAGAACTAGTTAAATTGATTTTAACTCAAGTATTTTGAGTCAACTGATTAAACTCACACTACGCTAGTGCATTAACTGCAACTGGACCCCCAAAATAATAGAATCACTCTACATGCCTCACCATTGACCCTCAACTCGAAATTATTGAGCTAACTAAGTTTAGCTCACTTAGTTAACTACTACAAGTTGTTATGAGATAAGATTACAATTTATTGTCTAATTTATTTAAGGGAAAAATAAATTAGACACGCATTTCCTTGTTGATTTTCAACAGCTTCGCATCACGAAATGTTATCTCGTCAGTATATATAGAGCACCAAATCATATGTGAAAGAGTGGAGTCTAAGATAAGAGCCATTTTCCATCAAATTTGGCATTAGGTATGGCATAGGTTTGGTTATATGGAGTGTGACATCAATCATGCGAAGGAAGAGCTCGATAATTTACTAGTTTGATTTGCAGGGGCCCTCAAAATTTTCAGTGAATCAATCTCTCAGCATTTTGAGATGATTTTGTTAGATTCACGGGCCTAGTGTGAGCTTCTAACAGAAAGAATGAGAATCTTGCAGGTTAAAATGGATCATTTGCACCTACATAATGAAGTATTATGTTTTTGTGTGGGAAACCTGGCACAAGCGGATGATGTTGATGATGAAGAGGTTTGTCTTGGTGTTGTTGAGGATAATTTGGAGTCGTAGGAGAATTCTGAGCTACATGAGGATAGCATCCTTGGTTCTGCTGACGGACATGACGCAATCTCTCTCCAACTCGAGCTATAAGAACACAAAGTCTAGGTTGCCCCAAACATGGAGAATATGTAGTGAGTTCCCAAGTAGTTAATATATTTTTATATGATATTTAAATTTATCATGTTTTCAGGATTCTTTTGGCGAGTGTATGGAGAAAATTAGGTTAGAATATCTATCAGTAGTCCAAGAGTTAGTTGTGTCAATCTTTCATGGAGATTTTGGACAAAAAAAGTTGAAATTTTAGCATATTATGTACAAGGTTATGACCTTCAAATTAGGATGTTCTAATGCAATATATTGTCATTTATTTATTAAAAAATAATAAAAGATAATCATTTTTATTTAAAATGTGAATTGTCTTATTATTCTATGTTTTGGAGTTTTTAGCCTCGCGAAATAATTTTTGGTAAAATATTGATTTTTTTTTTTTAAATTTAAAATGTATGTTTGAATGCATAAATGGATTCAACTCCCTAAAAAAACTCTGGGGAAATTGGATTGTGCAAAGTTTATAGCTCAAATTTGTGACTTCAACGATTCCCTACCAGATTTCGAGAAATTTGTCAGGAAAATATATATGGAAAATCACCAAAACTTAGAATAGATTGAAATTTACTTTACAATATATATTTTGGTAAATTATTAAATAATGGTTAAGGGGTATAATTCCAATGGTTGGGAGGTAGGTTTTGGACTATTTCAACAAAATTCAAATTTCCAATAAGATGTTTGACTAGTTGTGATAAGGCTAGAGGGGTAAATGGCCACTACCCTCACTAATGTATCTCTAGATGTCTCGTCTTTTACTAAGTTATAAGTTATTGGTATATTTGGCTTGTAATTTATTGGATATACTCTTGGGTTATAGTGATAGTGGTAGCCACTCCATCTGTTTGATATCTTGCTTAGTCTAAGTTTCTCTAATGAGTTATCAATTTTCTTTGATTAAGAAAAAGTATTACAATTAATGGATATATTGTTATTATCTCAATAAAAAATATTTAATAATCATAATTTTCTCCCTTTCTTCTTTTAACCTCTTGCCACACCATTGAAGAATGTGCCACAATGACTAAATGTAAATAAAAGATCAAAAGGTTTTAATTGAGAAGAAGAAAATGAATGCCCTCTTGAGCCACTTTCATAAAAATTGTGCAAGCTATTGCACTTCGTCATGGCTCCTCCTCCTAAAAGGCATAAAAATAACACTACTAAAATAACTAAAATTTTAAGCCTAAGTAAGTGGGGTCCCGTGGAGAAATAAGGAGTGCTTATATGACATCATTTCACAATTTCATATTTCCATATGAGCATATGGTGTTACATGGAGATATATGTTGTTATATGTGGTTTAACTATTTTAATTATATTGGAAATACTAGTATATTCATGAAGTTGACAGCTACAACATCTTTATGAAAATACTTGTATCACAATTCCATGATTGGTCTTTGGTATAACAAAAACAATGAATACTTACCTCACTCGGCAACTATATTTCACAATAAAAATATATTTATGAACAAAGAGGCATTGAAAAAATGAACGTTTAAACCTCCAAATGTGGAAATATTTTGATCAGGTCATGAATAGTATATATATATATATAAAGCATATTATTCAAAATATTAAATATAATAACCTTGGCATAAGATAAAAGACATAGGCACATGTTCATAAGGTTATTGCAAAGTTGATTAAAATTGATTTGCACTACCAACGTCGTTAGCACGTATTCAGGGTGTTGCATGGTGTAATTTAAACCATAATGAAGATATATGTAGCATGTGTGTGGCACTAAGTGTTTGCAACAGCCAGGTGGTAAGCTATATGAGGCACACATGAGACTATGGTTATAGAACGTAAACACCCTCGACCATGCTTTATGACATGCATACTAAGTTGTGAAATGGTGTCATCATGCCATCATAATCATACACAACGTGAATATCAAAATAGTTTTGTAAAATTCATGGCGTAAATATTAAACAAGTGACCTGAAGTCGTAAGTGTTATGTCATTCCTATGACGAGTTTATGTGAATCTTATGGTGGGAAAATTGATTGTTAGCCGAAGTTATGAGACGTGACGCATGGTTACACTGTCGTAGCCTGAGCAGTGCACCATACTTTACTACCGAGTAGAGGCAGTTGGTGTGTGATTTTGCTCTTGAGGAGAAACTAAACTTAGAGACCCTCTAGAAGCCTACTTTATTGCTCACAAGTGTTGAAGGGAACCACACGAAACTTACTCTACGGAAAATAAATTGTATTGGTCACATGTATGAGAATAATTTGATTTCATCACTTAATGGCTCTTCTTTGCAAATTTTGGGTTTGTTTGGTATGTTAGACATGGTGCCAAGAGTATTTTTGTTGTCTTCTGCCATTATTTCCTTTGTCATCTTGTTTTCATGCATGCAAAATAATTAATGGTTTTTGTCTCAGAATGATTTCTTACACCATAATAACAATGCATTCCCCCTCACACATTGGCATGTAAGATTGGTTGTCTTTTTTTACTCTCAAATGTCATCCTTTGTCTCAATATTTTGTGTGCCCTAGATTTAATTTCATGGTTTAAAAAAAAATGAACCCCTTAGCTTGGACAACAACATTGTAACCATGAATCTTCAATTTCTAACACAGTGAAAAGAGCCCATAGTCGCGGCAAGAAAGCAACGCAAGTTTCAAATATATAGTCAGCCTATGGCTCACTGATCCAGGTGGATTAAACAAGTACAGGTACAAATGGCTTAAGTACAAGGCTCAGAAATCAAAGTGTTCGAAAATCCTTTGAACCAAGTTCAAGTTGTAGATCTCGAAATTCTGAATCCAACGGCGCAGACGGCACTCAATTCCGAGTCCGAATGAAGGAGTTAGGAGCAGTCAAAGTTCAGAGGTTGACTTGGTGATGTGGCATACTAAGGAGGCAACAATTTTGCTGAAACCCGGCCACAGGATTCCGACCAACCTGGTCAGATTCCGGGCGAATTTGTGGGACCGTTAAAAGCACTCCTTCGATCAAAATTTCGAAGGTTCAAAAAGCAACCGTTTGTTTTAATAACAATAACAAAACAAAAAAAAATATAAAAATGGGTGGCGGGCCACCAACCCCGCCACCCCATGCAATCCATATAATATATTAAAAAAAGAAATGTGTTGGGGGGTGGGTGGTCAACCCCGCCACCCCCACGGTCCACATTATACAACAGGCGGTTGTGTTAAATGGGGCGGGGGTTGTTAACCCACCGCCACCACTTATATGCACGTGGCCCATTTTCATACGGGGCGGGGGTTGTTAACCCACCGCCACCACTTATATGCACGTGGCCCATTTTCATACGGGGTGGGCCGCCCAATATGGGTCCGGCCCCCCCACGTCAACGTCAAATATTTTAAAAAAAATATTCAACGGTTCAAACAGACCTTTATATTTATAAAACAGTTCAACACCGGTTTAAAATATGTAATGCGGTTTAAAAATATATGCAGTCGGCCTTTTTATGGCGGGGTCGGGATTTGACCACCCGACCTCCGCCCAACAAATGCGAATCTCAACCAATTCACCTAACCATGACGTTGGAGAATCCGCCCACATTTTATTATTTAAACCTTCATTCATTTGTGCGCCCAAGGACGGACAGGAGCGGGCACGGAAAACGAGGCAGTGGCACCTTGAGCAGTGAGCAGGAGGGGGCGGAACCATGATCTGAGCCATTTTTCCAGAGGGGCCAGATTTTCACTTTGTTCGATTGGGGCAAGTTTTATATGGATTCAGCACTACTCGACGCCACAAATCCAACGGTGCTGCCCATTTTGTCAACAGAGGTCTGCAATTTTCGGCCATTTCCAGATTGGGCAGGTATAAGGGTGTAATTCCTCATTTTGTACTTGTACTTTCATTTTTCCATTTAATGAAAGCAAGGCCTCCCCACTATTAGAGCAGGGCCCGGAGACGTAGTCCCTCCTAGACGAACTCCGATATCAACTCTTGTGTCTTCGTGCATGATGTTAATTGCTTCTCTCTTTTTCCGCTTATGCCTTTAAAGTTTCTTGTTTTAAAAGCTACAATTTTCACATGTTAATTCTTTTATACATCTCAAACAAAAGATTTTGGATCACTCACATTTCCTCTCACTTGTACATAAGTTATTTTCCCACCTTATACACAGTGCTAGGTTGCACCATGATTTCTCAATCCCAAATATTTTGGTTAAGTCCTTGTTGGGATGCACTTCCTCTGAGTGCCTTGCAAATGCTTCTCTTCGATGAAGAACCTTGCTAATGAGACTTTGTAATACTTCTACTCAATGAAGGCTGGATAGGGGACAATACCTCCAAGTCATTAGCAATATCCACCAGAATATCTACTGCAAATACGGGCATGGGTGCTTTTCCAGAGGGTAACTCAAAATTAGGAGATGATAAAACATTCATATGTTCGGAATTTGCAATTGGGGGCACAGGGAGTCAGGCTTTGGCCATACTGCGAGTTCGACGAAGGCCTTGGGCAGTTATCTCTGTTGTGAGGATCGAAGGCTTATGAGTGGAGAAGAGGGCCTTTCTACATTTTTTTCATGATTCAATGCCATAATTAACCTTGGGGGTCTTCAACTGAGGTTCCTCGCCTTTTTCCTTCACTACAGGGCTTAGCTCATGTTGGTTTTCCTTGGCCCTATGCCTTTTTCCTTTTTGTTTCTTGTTTATGGGATGCTTTAAAGAAATCTCAGCCTCTTTATGTTTCGAAGAGGGGCCTATGTGCTGAGGAGTTTTATCAGTCGAGGAAATAGGAGAGACAAGGGTTGTAGAGTCAGTAGGAGGTGTTGAGATTGCAACAAGATGATGAGCTTAGTGAAAATAGTCGCCTTCACTAAGTGGGCTCGCAGGCTATTTTTGGCGCAAGTCTATTTTTAGACTATGTCTATTTTTAGACCTGTCGATCATATTCTATGAGTTGCAGGATGCTATTTGTGGATGGTTGGTCAAGTTGGAAAAATAGATGGACTTCTATTTTTAGACATATTAGGCGGAATCTATTTTTAGATTTCCAGTCTAAAAATAGATATGTCGAATATTATTAGCTCTTAATAATATTTGGACTATAAACATTAACTTATTCTCTTGGAGCACTTCAGTTAAGTGCACAGATGTGGCACAGGAGCTGACAGAAGGAATTACACTATTCCTAAGGGTTAAGTGGAGCTATTGCATGGAGACTTTAGTTAGAACTCATGTGACAGAGTTTGGTGGAGTTATTGAGGTAGTTGGTGGAGTTGTGTTCAGTTTAACTCAGTTAGACACGGTTGAGCTAGTTGTATCTAGTCTAACTGATTGATACACTAGTGAGAGTGGTGTGAATTAATTATTAATTAATTCACTAAATATTAACTCATTAATCAACTGAAGAGTACATCAGTTAACTACAGTGCATGGACAGTTTCAGTGGAGACCAATGGAGAGATAGGTGAAAGGGAAAGTTGACTATCAGTTATGACTATAGTGATGCATTGATTGCATCCAACACTGAGTAGAGATGCCAATGAGGATTTCGTGAGCAAGGCTGGACCAATTTGAGTTCATTCAGATCCATTCTTCATCAGGGATTGCGCAGTAGAGGCAGGCTAGCAGGTGGCAAAGATCGGTGCATGGATTTGCTAGATCGGGCCTGATTAGTGTGTAGCGATTGTATTGTACTGAGAGCTTGTGAGAAGCTTTGTATGAGGATTGTTACATGATCTCTATGACATATATTATATACAGATAGTTGGGGTTTTTAGCTTCAGGATTTCCCGTTAAAACATTGTGTTCATATGTGTGAATTTTTATGGTTTCAATGTGTGCATGCAATTGATTTAATTTCCGCATATGATGATCAATAGTAGAAGAGATTTTGTATTGTGCATGAAGTTAAAATAGTGTGTGATAAAGAGAATCTTGGATGTATAACGCATTAGTTATATAATTTCTACATGGTATCAGAGCTATATTGATCATTGGAGCAATTGCAAATCATTGAAGCAGTTGAGTTTTGTGCTGGTGGAATTCGAATTTGCAGCAGTGTTTTCTTGGTGTCGAAGTTGAGATGTCTTTCAACAGATTGCGATTGGAGTATTCCATTGAGGGTAGCTCGAATTATATTTCATGGAAGGATAGGATGGAGGCAGTGCTGGAGGATAATGGGTTGAAGGAGTTCATAGATGCATAAATTCCAAAACCTGCTTCTAGCGATGCTACTGCACTTGACGCATGGCAAAAGAAGACAGCAAAATGTCGAACGATTTTGTTGGAAGGTGTGAAGGATCACATAATGTCTAGCCTTCATGGTAAATCTTCTCCATTCTTGATGTGGAAAGCTTTGACAGACTTGTTCCAAAGCAAGAGTGACCAGAGGAAGTTGGCGCTCAAAGATAAACTCAGGAAAATAAAAATGGAGAAAGGCGACAGTATACCCAAGTACCTCACGATGTTTTTCTAGTGCAGGGATGAGCTAGGAAGTGTGGGGGTTACTGTAGATGAAGAGGACTTGGTGAGCTTGGCTCTCCTTGGGCTTCCGAAGAGTTGGCATTCCTATGAGGACTCTGTCAATAGTCGGGAGAAAATGCCAGGATGGGAGCGACTTTGGTCAGGTCTTGTGCAGGAGGAGATAAGGCGGAGTACCAGGGATGGATATTCATCGAAGAATAAAGATGAATAAAATTGTGCTTTGGCTACCAAAGCAAGGAAAGGGAAGGGAAAGAAAAATCCTTCTCAATCTGGTGTGAAAGGCAAGAAGCAGGACATGTCCAAGGTGAAGTGCTTTCATTGTCACCAACACGGACATTACGCCACTAATTGTCCATAGAAGAATAAAAATAAGTAGGCTGCTGGATTTGTAGCTGGAGAGGCCTTAGCCTCGCAGTTTGAGCTGGATTTTACGCTGATCGCATGCTTGGTTTCAAGTGTGATGGGTTTATTGTGGTTTCTTGATAGTGTGCGTCTTTCCATATGACCACTGACAAAGATTTGTTTACTGATCTGGATGAGAAGGATCTTGGAGTGCACATCGAGATGGGCGATGATGGTAGATATAGTGCGACTGGTATCGGGACCATTTCCTTTGAGAGGGAGTTTGGAAAACCTTTCATCTTGAAGGATTTCATGTATGTTCTAGGATTGAAGAAGAATTTGATCTTTGTGGCGATGTTGGAAGACAGGGGATATGATGTTGTCTTTAGCAAGGGAAAGGCTTTCCTGCGCAGTAAGGCAACTGGTGAAACCCGGAGGATAGGGGTTTGAGTTAAGAACCTTTATCAATTGCAGGTAGATGGCTGCGCAGAAATGGCAGGCAAAGCAGAAGGAGTGGTGAGCCGGGATGAGGGTGAACTATGGCATAGGAGATTGGGCCATCTTCACCATGGCGCTTTGAAAATTTTGCAGCAGATTTCTACCGGGCTTTCGAAAGGTACACTTGCACAGTCAGATCAATGCAAGGGATGTTCTTTGGGAAAATTTGTGAAAGCCACCTTTCATGAGAAGGATAGTCGCGCCACGATGATCCTTGAGAGAATTCACACAGACGTGTGTGGACCTTTCTCAGTAGCTTCGACAGCAAAGCATAGGTATTATGTGATATTTGTTGATGACTTTTCTCGTAAGTGCTAGATCTTCTTCATGCAAAAGAAGAGCGAGACATTCTCAAAGTTATGTGAGTTTAAGGCACTGGTGGAGAAAGAGTTGGGGAAGCAGGTGAAGGCTCTTAGGAGCGATAATGGTGGTGAATTAATCTCTGGCGAATTCAAATACTTTTTCAGCGTAGAAGGAATTCGAAGAGAGCTCATAGTGCCTCATAACCCACAACAGATTGGGGTCACGGAGCGAAAGAATAGAACGATCGTGGGTGCTGCACGGGTGATGTTGCATGATCAGTGCCTTCCCATACACTTGTGGGTTGAAGCTTGCAACACTACAGTTTATGTGCAAAACCGTTGTCCTCATAGAGTACTTGGCATGTGTACACCCGAAGAGGCATTTTTTGGTAAGAAGCTTGATATTTCTCATTTGAAGATTTTTGGCTCACCTGTTTACATTCATGTGACGAAGGATGCTAGGAAGAAGCTGGAGTCGACCGCAGAGGTTAAGATATTTGTGGGGTACACAGAAACACCCCACAACTATCATGTGTATTTACCAGACAGTCGAAAGACTGTTGTGCGACGGGATATCAAATTTCATGAGGAGAAAGCCATGAAGTGTTCACTTGAGAGGGAGCCACACTTGCATGCACATGAGGAGCTATTAGTTCCTAAGGATGAGCATGTGGATTAGCCACAAGAGGAGGCTCATGGAGTGGAAGAAACCACTCATGCAACGCCAACCATCAGAGGGCAGAAGCGCACTACAGAAGTTGAGCGACTGAATCTTGATGCAGAGAAGATTGTAGGAGCACCTACATCACAGCACAGACAGAGACAGTCACCTGAACGATATACTGGATACATGGCTCTGATGAGCAAGTGTATTGTGATAGAACCATCCTCTTTCGAGGAAGATGTGGAGGACCCTGCATGGGTAGATGCCATGGTGGAAGAGTATGATTCGATTGTCAGAAACAGTGCATGGGAGATTGTCCCAAGGCCAAAAGGGAAATCAGTGGTAGGTTCGAGATGGATCTACAAAGTGAAGCAAGCAGCTGACGGGAGCGTCGAGAAGTACAAGGCAAGATTTGTTGCCCGAGGCTTCTCACAGATTGAGGGGATCGACTATGAGGAATCCTTTGCACCTATCGCAAGGTATTATTTCATACGGAGCATCCTAGCTCTCTCAGCGCAGATGGGTTGGCACATTCATCAAATGGATGTGAAGACTGCGTTCCTCAACGGAGTCATTGAGGAGGGGGTGTACATAGAGCAGCCCAAAGGTTTCGAGATCTTTAGCAGCGAGTCGCATGTGTGCAGGCTCAAAAGAGTGCTATATGGGTTGAAACAAGCACCTCGTGCTTGGTACACATGGATAGATAGTTATTTCATCAGTCTTGGATTCACCAAGAGTGAGGTGGATCCGAACCTATACCAGATTGTGGTGGAGGGTAAGTTGCTGATCATTGTACTTTATGTAGATGATTTGATTTTGACGGGTGATGAACATTTGATACTCTCATGCAAGGCTGATCTTGCAAAAGAGTTTGAGATGAAGACTTGGGCCTCCTTCATTATTTCCTAGGATTGGAAATTTGGCAGCGCAGTGATGGATTGTTTGTGTCTCAAGGCAAGTATGCCCGTGAGATACTGAAGAAGTTCGACATGCAAGGCTACAAACCTATCGACACTCCTCTTCCTAGTTGTTGGAGGAAAGAGGATGCTACATTGGCAGAGGTAGTGGATGCCACTGTTTATCGACACTTGGTTGGTTCGCTCATGTATCTAGTCAATACACGACCGGACATATGCTATGCTGTTAACCAACTTTTACAAGCTATGGTTAAGCCTACCAAGCTCTTTTGGAAGGCAGGGAAGCATGTATTGAGATATCTCAGAGGCACATAGGGATATGGATTATGGTACAGATAGTCGGATGAGGTGAAGCTGCATGGCTTCACAAATGAAGATTGGGTAGGGAGCCAAACGGACATAAATAGCACATCTAGAAGGATATTCAGTATCGGGTCTATAGTAGTTTCTTGGTACAGCAGGAAACAAAGATCCGTGGCACTCAGTTCAGTGGAGGCCGAGTACATGGCAGCAAGTTTGGCTACATGCGAGGCTATATGGATGAGGAAGATCCTGGTCGGGTCGTTCGGTTCACACTTAGATCCTACTGTGATATATTGTGATAATCAGAGTTTCATCAAACTCTCAGTTAATCCAGTATTTCATGATAGATCTAAACACATTGACATCTGGTATCATCATATCAGAGATTATGTGTAGCGAAATGTCATGTTACTTTCTTACATTCCCATGGAGGATCAGGATGCTGATAATACCATAGAGGCATGATTGGGGTGGTAGATAATCCCTATCTTGTTGAGAGGGAGTGTTGAGATTGCAACAAGATGATGAGCTTAGTGAAAAGAGTCGCCTTCACTAAGTGGGCCCGCAGGCTATTTTTGGCGCAAGTCTATTTTTAGACTATGTCTATTTTTAGACATGTCGATCATATTCTATGAGTTGCAGGATGTTATTTGTGGATGGTTGGTCAAGTTGGAAAAACATATGGACTTCTATTTTTAGACACATTGGGCGGAATCTATTTTTAGATTGCCAGTCTAAAAATAGATATGTTGAATATTATTAGCTCTTAATAATATTTGGACTATAAACATTAACTTATTCTCTTGGAGCACTTCAGTTAAGTGCACATATGTGGCATAGGAGCTGACAGAAGGAATTACGCTATTCCTGAGGGTTAAGTGGAGCTATTGCATGGAGACTTCAGTTAGAACTCATGTGATAGAGTTTGGTGGAATTGTGTTCAATTTAACTCAGTTAGACACAGTTGAGCTAGTTGTATCTAGTCTAACTGATTGATACACTAGTGAGAGTGGTGTGAATTAATTAATAATTAATTCACTAAATATTAACTCATTAATCAACTGAAGAATACATCAGTTAACTACAGTGCATGGACAATTTCAGTGGAGATCAGTGGAGAGATAGGTGAAAGGGCAAGTTGACTATCAGTTGTGACTATAGTGATGCATTGATTGCATCCAACACTGAGTAGAGGTGCCAATGAGAATTACGTGAGCAAGGCTGGACCAATTCGAGTTCATTCAGAGCCATTCTTCAGTAGAGATTGCACAGTAGAGGCAGGCTAGCAGGTGGCAGAGATCGGTGCATGGATTTGCTAGATCAGGACTTGATTACTGTGTAGCGATTGGATTGTACTGAGAGCTTGTGAGAAGCTTTGTATGAGGATTGTTACATGATCTCTATGACATATATTATATACAGATAGTTGGGGTTTTTAGCTTCAGGCTTTCCCTTTAAAACACTGTGTTCATATGTGTGAATGTGCAATTGATTTAATTTCCGCATATGATGATCAATAGTAGAAAAGATTCTGTATTGTGCATGAAGTTAAAATAGTGTGTGATTAGGAGAATCTTGGATTTATAACGCATTAGTTATATAATTTCTACAGGAGGGATAGGGGTTTCTTGGGAGCTTGGCATGGGGGTTTCAGTCTTCAGATTCAAGGATCGACCCACTAAACGTTGTCGCCCCTTGACTTGAGTTTCCTCCCTAGGAAAATTTTCCACCAAGAACTCCTCCCAAGATTTCTTACACCTTCGTAATTCAACAATGAAAATAATATTAATGAGGTTGTGGTGATACAAAGTCATCTCATGCCTTCTACTTTCATACTGCACACCCCTGGCCATCTTATGTAGACTTAACTTTAAGAAATGAGAGATCTTTATTCGGTTATTCTCGGTGAAATGTGTCAACAACCGAATATGATATAAAAATGCGACTACATACCTTCCTTCACAGGTGATAAAATTCTGCAACAATGTGATTACATGGTGCCACTGCTCTTCCACACAGCTGCACAATATTCCCTTCATCCAACTAATTGATTGATATGTCGGCTTTAAGAACATGGTGCAATTAGGAATATTGAGTTGCCCACCTTTGAAGAATGGCTCACCTTCTGCGGGTAGTCCTATCACCCTGATTAATGAATCCTTGTAACTTTGAAACTCAAATTCCCAATTTTAACATGTCCCCCGTCAAAATTTTATGCAAATGCTAGAGCAAATTTATCACTGTAACCTTGAAATTTTTGCAAAAAGGTTAACCAACCTCGCTCCTCCACCATACCTTTGCAGTGCTGATATTTAGGGATGCACACGAATTGGCCGAATGTAGGTTCGTGGCAGTCGGCTCCCATGTCGAATAGCTCTGCGATTTTTGGCAAATGCACTTCCTTCCTTTATCTACTACTCAGTACATTGTTCAAACAATTACCACAATCTTGTAGTGTGGCCAGATTCGTGCCTCAAAATGGAATAATATGGTTTGATCATGAAGGTCAATCGTTTGCTCTCAGAGCATATTATGCAGTAGAATTACATCACGAGGTTGATCATTACAGGTGAAGGAAAATAGAGAATTTGGAATACAATGATAATATGTCCTCATATGCAACCGATATGGAGTGATGATGCTGAATCCGAGGGATGGTTGGCACGAACAATCATGATCGATCAGAGACATGACAAGTGGTAAAGAGGATGAGGGAGTATATGGTTTCATGAGAGGTTTGAGTCATGGAGGGGAGTATAGGATTATAGCCATAAGGATATAGGATAAATAATGAGGAGGGAGGATATGATTATGATCATAGAGGTGCAAAACATATAACATACAATTTCACTACTCATGACTAAATTCAAGCAATATTAAGTACATAACTGAGCCAATTATGATGATATAGGGTAGTGATTTTGTGAAGATCATCGAGTAGAAAGGTTCTTGAATAGAGAATGATGTTGTAAACTTCCTCCTTTTTAGCACAGTGTCCTGTAGGCTGTTGAGTAGTGGAGACTGCTCTTTAGAGATGAGCACTGATTATGAAGCAATATTTGGTGAGAATAACATAGGTACCAATAATACTATAGATATAAAAATAATTCTTCTCTCAAATTACATAGCAGACTGTAATTTTTTACACAATAGAGTACATAAAGCTGCTAAGTGCAGAATGTGAAACACAGAGTCTAGAAAATTTCTTTGTTGAATGCTATGTATTGTGTTGATTCTTGCCTTAGAAGAGAACCTATTTATCACCCCATGGATTTTTATCAGGCCTGGGATGACAACTGCTTGAGGCATTTCTTGTTTAGAGAGATTGAAATGGATAGAAAGAAAGCTCTAAGGGGGTTTATTTTTCATACTTATTCTATTGAGTCTGGGAAAGAATAATTTTATGCTCAATAGATCCCTAACTACTACTAATTTATTATTTGAATGAGCCTAAAGTAGCCAATACTTGAGGTATTCATTTTTAGGGAGTTTGAATCACCCAAAGGATACTCTAGGGGGCTTCCTTTCCATAAGTGCTTGCTTGAGCCTAGAAATGAACAAATCCATACTCAAGGAATCCCTAGACTACCACTGATTCATAAAATTTTACGAGCCTGGATCAGTCAATGATCGAGAGTTTTCAATTTTTCAGAGTTTGAAATCATCCAAAAGAAGACTCCAAGGGGGCTCCTTTTCCATAGATAATCTGTCAAGTCTGGCTAAAGGAATAAACCTACCCAAGACAGATTTCTCTTTTATTCTAAATGAGTTGTGGGGAGAATCATCTGAAGGTATGAAATAATGACCACCCATATATATATATATATATATATATATATATATATATATATATATATATATATAAAGTGTTATTATGAATCCTTCGTCGTAAAAGATCACTTTAGCTACGCATAACAAATAGCCCTAACATCGATTATGGCTGCAAAATACCTTTAAGATTGCTGCACAAATTCAGATCTAAGCACAAAAGATATTAAGCAGATAAAAAATAACATAGCTCCATAGATCCAATGAACAAGACAAGAAGAATGTATATGAAAGAATTTTATATTATATTAAAGAATGGGGCACCTGAGAGGAAAACACGAAAGGTGTTTTCCAGTTCTCCTCAGTGGGATGGGTTATTGGAAGTCCTCAGTGTTTCAGATCTAACATTTCTCTCTCTTATGGATGTGGAAAAGCAAACATAGAACTCAATGGGAGTTCACAAAGAAAAATGGGAAATGGTGACCAAGAGAAGATCTAGAGTGATCTAATGCAATGAAGGTGGTTAATGAATGGGGAAAAACCCCCTATTATAACAAAATATTGGGGCAGTCTAGAACTCGGTGCATGAATAAAATATTATTAATTGAATTCTAGAAGCTCCTTTTAGGAATATTTTATTATATTTGTTGGAGGGAAAAGGATTCTTGACTTGGGTCAATTCCTTTATTTATAAATAATAAATAAATAAATGATTTATTTATCATTTTAGGGGAATGATGGGAATATAATTAAATAAATAATGGTTTATTTAATTATTTATGTATGATTTAGTCAAATTTAACTAAGAATATTATTTAAATAATGATTTAAATAACTCGTTCTTAGGGAATAATTAAATAAATAAGGATTTATTTAATTAATTTCCTTGTTTTGGGTTAAATATGACCAAATAAGTTATTTTATATGGTGAACGCAATTTTACTTAGGGTAAAATTGGTCTTACATGGTGTACTTGGGTTCATCTAATAATAATAGGTTAGATGACCAAAAAAATGGTGTAACAGATTTCCCCCCAACGTACGAGTGTTAGGAGAAAATCGTATGACCGAAGTACGTTGTAAGAACTCAATCACTAAATATAAAAATGGAAGTGAGAGAGAGAAGTGTAATGTTGTCTGATGTTTTAAAGGACTAGACCCTGAGGAGACGAGACTTACAGGTGCAACAAGTCTCTATGAAGTGGTACCTGTGCTAAAGGCGGCGGGGGAGGCATACCTATGCCCGCCGAGACAAAGTACAAAGAATAGGGTGCCCGGAAAACCACGAAACGCAACAAGTACAAAGAATAAGGCGCCCGGAAAACCACGGAACACAAGAATGAAGCATGTGCTGGTCAAAACATGAGCCAGATAAATAACATGATGGATCCGACATACATGCGATGCCTGGAAGAATCGTCAGGACTTATCCAATAATAAGGTGGGACGTGAGATACAAATATACCCAAATTCCCCCTACACGCGGGGGAGGGCGCTCAACATCTGATTGATACGTGAAAATCGAAGAAGCACCGCAAGCGGTGTAGGCTGATATCATAAAATGGGAGGAGTTGCATCAGGGGCGGAAATGAAGTCATCCGGGCATGTGGGGGGCTACCTGCAGGGCCACCCCCTCATGAGGGTTGAGACATCTCACACATGCCCGAGAATCACCAATAGCTGCTGCTGCATCACTGGACGATCAAGCGTATAGATCACGAACATGCTGATAAGAGCTCAAACCAAGGTACACTTCCCCCTAGACTTGGCTTCTGGAATAAATGAGCAGATGTCGACAGAAGGAGGTCCACCATAGGTGAGGCAATAAGGGAACTCCAGCTAAGGCACGGGGGGAAATAGTAGAGTGACGACCAAGTAGATACTGATGATGATGATGGAATGAGAGGAATGGAGGAGCGGTTGGACAACTTCCCTTGTTAGAGCATCAAGTGGATGAATGGCTTGGCAGCGACGGACACAATTTCGTGAAGGATAGTGGACAGGGGACTGAAGGCCATAATGTGTGACATGAGAGAGGGACCAAGCAGGAAAGGATGGAGGACTATGGTGGGGTACCAATGGACTCGGGGTAGACTCCATGAATGTGCGAGTGACTCAACGTGGATGCTCCAAACAAGGGTGACTCGATGGTGCTGCCTCATAAAACAGGTCCAATGGGGAACCGTAAAAGCATGAGTACAATAGGGTAACTCATGACGAAAATCAACACGAACAGAGACGAGTAAGGAGATAAAGTGTTGCCCCAAGTACAAGTGTCGTAAGTGAAGAATTTCGATTTTGAGAAGAGGTGAATAGACCCTTCATGGACAAAATGTGTCTTGGTGAAGTATAAAAACATAAAAAACTGACAGATACCCATTTGAGTGCCCGGTGAGAGCTTTCCAATGGGGCTACGGTTTGGTTGCAGCAGGTGAAAGAAAAAATAGGGGTTTTCTTCTAATAGGGTGTTTTCCCTCCAAAATCATTCATTTGCTTGTGTAGCTGTGGTGAATGTGGAGAGGAGAGAAGGCCCTAAATCTTGCAGCGATCGTAGCGGACAAACCGAACATTGGAATTGTGATCCGTCAGTTGGAGGTAAGAGGCCTAATCTTAAGCTTTGTTTTTGATGGATTCAAGTTTTAGATTAGGGATTTAAACATCAGGAAGTGACCCTACTACATCCTTACGGTCGGGTCGCACTTTTTGGGGCAAAAGCTGCGACCTGGGACGCAGGTTTTGGTCTGAAAAGTGTGACCTGGCCCAGGTTTGGCCTAAAAAGTGCGACCTGTGAGAGGTGGGGGTTTTAGTGCTGTTATGGGCTGGGATTCTGTTTTGATGTCAGTTAACTCAATTTTTTTGATCTGGAAGCTGACAAAAATGATGGTTTTGTGCAGATATGGTAGATCTACGGATCCAGTGGAGAGAGAGAGACTTACGTACATTACAGACGGAGATCCAGGTGGATCAGGGTGTCCCTCGTGCATTGGCTAGGTATGGGGTTCTGAAGTTTTTGGAGAACCCTTTGATGAGGGTAGGAGATCCCTTGTTGGCCCGTATAATCAGTTATTGGGATCCAGATCAGGAGGCGTTCGTGGTGCAGGGGCACAGGATCGAGCTGACGGTATAGGATTTGTATTTCTTGACTGGTCTCCCACCATTAGGGATGGTGGGAAATACACAGCCAGTGTTACCACGTGGGCGTAACATTATGGAGTTTGTTGAGCAACATTGTCGACCGGGTGTCCGAGTCAAAGGGACTCGGATATCTATTGGTGATCTCGAGAGGTTGGAGACCCGGGCAGTGGCCGCAACAGTGTTGCGGATCTTGGGTAGTCAGGCATTCCATCACATCACTGGAGGGCAGATGATGATCGTGGAGAGTGTGTTGAGTGGGACCTACTATGGGTGGGCCCAGATGATGTTAGTGTCGGTGAAACGACAGCTGTCGCTATGCAAGCGGCAAGTGAATCATGATTGCGCCTATGGGACGATGTTGTGCTCTTTCTTCTTTGAGAAGATCCTGACCTTACAACCTCGTGTATAGTTGCCGGATGGAGGTCAGAGAGAGCCCCAGATGCGTCGGTGGGGACGAATACTGTGTAGAGGAGGGGGAGGGGCAGTCAGGTGGGTGTGCCAACCAGAGTTCTACACGCATTGGGATCAGATGCCATTATACATAGACGACTATCCCTATAGTGGGATGAGTTATTGGGGAGATCCGGACTTGCCGCTTCCGCCTGGGCGAGTGTCGGGGCCCAATGGTAAGTGACAAGCAACTAATCTGTTATGTTTATTTTAGAGTCTTGGGACTAGTCTATATGGGGCTAATCGTGATGTTTTGTGGAATGCAGATATAGCTCCGGTAAAAACGGCCGGATATAT
Organism: Pinus albicaulis; assembly: GCA_034641835.2. Taxonomy (NCBI): domain Eukaryota; kingdom Viridiplantae; phylum Streptophyta; class Pinopsida; order Pinales; family Pinaceae; genus Pinus; species Pinus albicaulis. The sequence goes on along the minus strand of CM076569.1, from coordinate 63,834,325 downwards.
GGGACGACCTGCGGCGGCAGGAGCTACAGGTGCAAGTGGTTCGAGGACGGCGCAGGGCGAGGATATGGCTGCTCTAGTGGAGGACATTCGTCGCAGATGTGAAGGGCTGCTGACCGGTGTATCGGAGCGTGGTTGGCAGGATTTAGACGACCAGTACTTAGAGTTATGTATTGGGCTACCCTCGGAGTGGCGAGGGATCATGCGACGCATGGTGATGGATGGTCAGGCTGTGCATGATCTACGAGCGGCGGGAGCAGAGCCATTGGCTCGTGATCCTCCAGAGAGTGATTAGATGTAGGGCAGGGGGTGCCCCCCAGTGTCTATGTAGGGGCGAGTGGGGCCCCCCATTTTTGTAGTTTTGTTATTGTAACATGCTATGGGCATGTCGTATGTTTCAGAGTACATGGACTCTAAAACTCATGATATATAATATATATGATGCATATGAATTTGATTGGTGGTGTTAAATGTTATTATGTTGTGTGTGACAAATGCCAGTCTAGAATATGATTTGCAATTTGATCGACGTAGTGATTTTGATCTCGTGGTATGTGGTGAAATGTAATGAATCTAAATTCACGTATCAAAAGTTTCACTCGTAAATATTGTCTAAACAGGAGGGGGTTATGCACACGATAGACACCGTTAAGTTGTAGGACAACAAACAGGGAATCTAAATGAACATGTAGATGGAGGATGCAGTGAGAAAGGGCATCGGTTAAGAGACCATGAAATGCATCATATTCGGCCTGATTATTGGTGGTCGTACCAATGCAGACTCCATTTGCAAGGACCAGGGTATGAAAAGGGGTAAAGATGGCGCATGCTATGGCAGCGAGATGACTGGAATAGCGACTGGCTCCATCGGCATAGCCCATATGAGGTCCGGACGAAAGGGCCAATGTAATAGTCTCATAAGTCAGGAAAGGGGAAGGATGAGACAAAGGAGGGCAGCGTGAGTAGAGGATAGACCTCCAATGGCGGCTACGGGAGGGAGCAGTTCGGGTAGGAAGTCTAGGACTCATGGGTTGATGGGAAGGAGAGGAAGGAGGACGATGGGAGGGAGGGCGGGTACTCAGGCTGCAACGAACATCGAAGATACGGATGGTATGATCGTAATGAGGAGAGGGAATGGGGGGGTCAAAGAGACCAGACGAGGCTGCAAAGGTATAGAAATCATCAGCATGGGAAGAGATGCGCAGATACGGGTCATCATGGGGAATGAGAGAAGAGCAAGTAAAAAGATGGTCAAAAGATGAGGAACCCGTGTCTGGAGGAGAATCAAGCAGAATAGGTGGAGTGGGTTCAGAAGGAATGTACTCCGGGTAACGCGCGGATGATGATAGGTATAGAAGAGGAGCAGCGGGGTCGGACATTTCAACATCAGGGGGAGGAATGTCAATGGTAGCAGGGGGATCCTCAAGTAAAGTGGACACATACTGAGCAAGGATGGGAGAGGCGGATTGATTTTGTTCGACCTCGTACTCGCGGATGACCTCTAAAGAGGCTCGGTAATGGGTGAGGTGAGGACAATGGTGAGAGTAATGGCCATAAACACCACACAGAGCACAGGGTTTGTTGGTGCGGAGAGTCTTCGGGTTCTTAGCTACGGATGAGGAAGAAACAGAGGTTTCAGGGATCGTAGATTCAGGGAACGCAACTTTAACCATGGGTTGGATACGGGGCAACTCAAGAAAAGTATGGGTGGGATGACCGATACCATCACACAAGGCGCAAGGCTTGTTGGGTGGGGGCGGGGTAGGGTCAGGAGTGGTGGCCGTGTCATTGGATGCCACCTTGCGAGTTTTTCGTTTCTTGCCATTAGTTGTCGCAGTATGAGGAGGGTGCTGTGGAGGGGCAAGGGGCATTGTGGTGGTGGAAGGAGCGAAGGGAATCGGTTGTACCGGTGTCACGGCTATGTATGGTTTGGGGTGGCCTGGTGGGGTCTTGGCTGGAGGACTAAGATACCATACTGGAATTCCCAAGGTTAGATTAGGTAGGGAAAGGGTGGCCATGACAGGGACCGAATATACGCCGGGGGGCGGGCCAATGAACGGTATTTTACCGACGGGGTAATGACCAGGGGGGACGGCTCCCATATGGTGGATACTTGAGGGAACGGACGCAGGAGGTGCCAGAGTGTGATGGGAAGGGTCAGGGGAAGAAGGTTCGGGTGATTGAAGTGAAGGGCTAGGAGCAGGAGGTGGTGGGTGAGATGGGGGTTGCTGACTAGCCGTAGCAGGGTGCGGAAGACCAGCCTGAGACGATTTCATCATGCAAAAATTCGCTGAGCTGGGGTCAGAGACCGGAGGAGGGGGAGGACCAGGAAAATTTCCAAGCAAAGAGGAGTCTTTGTAGACGCCAGGGGAAACACTGGTCAAGGAATCAACCATTGGTTTATTGGTGACAGTAGAGATGGTGAACTCAGGGGAGGCCTGAGATTTTGGTTCATGGTAGGTTAATTGGTCAATGGTGACAATATTTCCATTATGGGGGAAGAACATCTTGCGGTGGACTATGGATGGGACGGAAGACATGGCATAGGTGTAACTACGCCCCAAAAGGATGTTATAGTCAAGAGGGGCGCCAATTACTTCAACGTCGACACAAACAGTCTTGCCAGCAAGGGTAATGGGACAGTTAGGGAATAGGCCAATGGGTTGGGAGGCATGACCATCCCACGCACGAAGGGTGATGGTGGAAGGGGCCAGTTCAGGGGATCTGAGTTGTTTCCAAACCGAAGTGGACATTACGCAGGTAGATTCCCCCTCATCAATAATACATCGAGCAACATTGGCGTTTCAGATCTTGACTGGGATTTGGAAAGCAACCAAAGGAGGAAGAGGGGGATGTTTTGACTGACGGGCGTCGAAAACAATAAATTGGTCATCAGCAGGATCTACAGTGCCCATGGCAGATAGTAGAGCCTTCTTTTGAGAAGGACACGACTGGAGGAGCTCCAGTGTTGAAATGGCAGCCAGAGATTGGACCAGATCATCTACTATGCTGTATGAATGGGCAGCCTGACCAGAGGCACAATTTCGGTGTAATGGTCCCTTAGGAGGCTTGGGATGAACCGCGACTTTGGGTGGAGGGAGTTGTAAGGGACCATTGGGTGTCTATAGAGGCTCTATAGGTCCTGACGATGGAGACTCAGAGACAGATGTGACGAGAGGTGTGGAATACTGACGGGACTAAGTTTGAAGGTTGAGGTCGACAGTGAGAGGTGGGTCAGAAGCCATCATGAGAATCTGGTAATCGGAGGAACCAGAAGGGGAAGGGTGAGTGGTTACCGGGGTGTGAGGTGGTTGAGTGGCCATAAATCCTTGTTGCGGGAAAGGATCGGTAAACACAGCGGGTTGAGAAGTAATGGGGGTGGGAGGGGCAGTAGGGGAGGAGTGCTGTTCCCGTACGGTGGCCTAAGAATCCCAAAGTTTCCGCATTTGTGGTAATAAGGGACAATCGTGAGTGTATTTACTATAAACACCGCAACACGAACAAGGCTTATTGGTGCGGAGTGGCCTGTCCGGCTTGGGCTAAGAGCCCTGTGGCTGGTTGGCAGTGGTAGAGTCGATATTGGAAGGATTGGGTCCACGATTACCAGCAGTGGGTGGATTGCCTCGTCTCCTTCTTTGAGAAGGAGGAACGTTAGGTGCCCCTTGTTGTGCAAATATTTACCCTGGAGGGGGTAGTACGTGCAGTTGTGGGGGTGGAAAAGGTAATGGAGGGGAAGGTCCAAATGCTGGAGGAGTGGGGACATTAGGTTGCGGATATGGATAAGGGGTAGGGTGGGCAGCAGTAAGGTAAGAAGGAGGGTGGGAAAAAGGATGATGCATGCCGTAGCCTAAATACATGCTACCGGGAGGGGAGAAAACGCCGGACGGGCTGGCTCCTGGAGGAAAACCATGGCTCGGAAGAGGTTGGGCGGAGGTATGTGACAGGGCTCCAACGATATCGTCAACAAAGTGAGATGCCCCCGAGGTATTAGGGCCATTGGGTTTGGGAAGGTCAGGGAGGACGGTATAAACATAACCAGATTGGGCGTAGATAAGGTCATACTTCAAGGCAAGCTGGAGGGCGGCTTCTTCGGTTTGGGGAAAATGGGATGCGACATCTTTTCCAATGGGAGGTACGAGGGAGCGAAGGAACCAATCCATGTAAACCTGATCTTCAAAGGGGGGAGCGCGGCACAAGCTCTGTCTTCGCTGCCATTCCTGGACATGAGCAGAGAGGCGGGTTGAAGAGGATTGATGGAAAGAGGTTAAAAGCTCAGTACCAGTGTCGTATCGGAGGGGGAGCTGGAAGTAGGATAAAAAGGCTTGGGCAATGGTCGCAAAAGTGGTATGGGAGGAGGTGGCTTGTTCAACATACCATTTAGAAGCGTCACCTGTAAGCGTGCGTTGGAACAATCTAAGACGTATGGAGTCATCGGTGATGGAATTAGAGGAGCACCACATGTGGAAAGATCAGATATGGTTAGAGGGATCTTTGCTAGCAAGGCCTTCGAACTTGGGAATGTCAGAGAGGAGTTTGGTTGGCATAGCAGGCCAACTAACATCATGGCGAATAGGATCATTAATCAGTTGATTGAAGTCAGGGAGACTAAGGCCGGCCATATAAGGGAGCAATGGGGTAGTCGAGGTAGGTCCCGCACTGGTGCCACTAGAAACAGAGCCAGCAGTAGTACTGGGGTTGCTGCTGGTAGTAGGCCCTGAAGTAGACATGGTGAAAGTGACAGGGGGAGAACTAGATCTAGGGGGAGAACTCAAACAATCAGGGGAAGAGTCGGAGGGTGGACTCGGGGGAGGACTTACTCTATGACGATGGGAAGGAGGAAGTCGACCAAGCGGAAACTGAGGGTGAAGGCCAAGAAGTTTCCGGGAAAGGTGCCTTGGGGGCGCAATGATGACGGGAAGAAGAAGAAAACCGACAAGGGCAGAAAGGGACAAAATCAAGTGAGGTCAAGGGTAGAAAAGGTGCAGTGAAAATTTCTTTTAGAGTCTTTGCTAGGCGGTGTTAACCAGACGCTTCTTGACTTAAGGTCAGTGTGTGGCGTGCGTTAATTTTAATTGTTTAAACCTAGATGTTTTGAGAGTAAAAGAAAAAGTGTGCTACGTAATGGAAAAGAAATCTGCAGTAAGTAAGACTGAAAAAACATAAAATTAACAACTAATAATGTAGCAATCTAACCCAAAAAGTGCGGGTCTCTCAAAACTAGTCTACAAGAGGGAAAAAACCAGGCAAAGCACGCTAAAAGAGGCCAATAGATCTAAGGTCCGGAGGGACTGGGATCCAAAGGGTGAATCTGCTGAAAAGTGGTGTAGAGAACAGCAAAGAGGCATAGGCAAGGTTGCTGTTAAAAAGGAGGAGATCAGCTTAAAAATCGGAGAGATAAGGCAGTGGCCTTAGAAATGAACCCAAACAAAACGAAATGAGGTGGTTTTGAGAGGGAGAAGGAGCTGATCTAAAGGGATCTGAAAATGAGGTATCAGATCTGAGAAAAAGAGGGTTGAAACTCTGGAAATTCAGACGTCTGAAGCAGTAAATACTCATCCAAAAAAAGTGGAGGGTACTAGAGCCCTAAGGGGCAAGATTCCCTCTTAGGTGAGCGAAGAAGATCAGAAACAGGTCCAAACGGGCAGAGACAGAGGCTGGAAAACCCTGACAGAAGCTTCAGACAAACCCAAAAAAAGTGCTGAAAAATTTGCAGAAAAAGTGCAGGTCACAGGTTCTGACCCGTTTTAAGTCCAGGTCGTAGGTTTGGGGCAGAAAAGTGCGTCCTGAGGCTCAGGTCACACTTTTTGGGCCAATAAGTGTGACTTACAGATTCGGCTTGTTAGCCCCCCTATGAAATTTTTGACAAGCAAATAGGGGGCTAAATTGTTCCTGAGCCTTCAAGGAATGCATTTCCCCTGAAAACACAGTCTCCTTGAAAGCCTCCATGTGCCCCTTTATCCTTTGATAAGTTCCCCCCTGCTGCTTCCTATCATAAAGCCTCTTTGTTTGTGAAGAAATGCCCAAAGGCTCCCTTTTCCTTCTTATATCTTCCCTCCTTGGCTCCTATTCTGTTCTCCCTCATCTCCCCTTTTATTCCCCTTCTTACCTTTTCAAATCCCTTTTATATCCTCTCCCTACCCCTTTGTGGGCTTCCTTCACCCTTATTCCCTCTATCGTTACTCTTCCTTGGCCTTGAAATGCATTAAAAAAGGGCCAAAACCCACTTTCCGACCTTGTAATAAGGCTTAGCCCCTTCCGCTGCGCCCTTAGCCCCTTTTCTTCCATGCGCCCGCACCCTGGAACCTAGTTTTAAACCCTTTGATGCCTAGCGCAAAGCGCAGATCGCAGATTTCAGTTTTTACTTTAACGCCCATCATGTTTTTCATTTTTTGTGATCTGCGCTCATCGCACTTTCCAACTTTGCGATCTGCACTCATCGAAATTCTGCCCCGTCGCGATAGCACAAAGCGCAGTTTTGTTTGGCGCTGCTCTCCACCATCGCATTTTCTCCATTTGCGATTTTGCGATGCGCGCCCCGGCCCCACCTCGTATGCATTTTCGTTCATTTCATACATTCTCGTTGTGTTTCTCCAAAGCCTAAAGTTACACGATTAATCCATCAAAGTGTATAATATATTTTCCGCTCCCTTTCCTATATTGCCCCACTGTTGGTCTCCACCGCTGATCTACGTCTCCTGGTCATGATCTAACGGCCCTCAAGCATGTTTACACCAAACCCTATTAGTCACTATTTTCGCCATATCCACGCATATTTTACATTCATTTCATTCAAAAATACTGTTTCACCACACCGTCGTGTTATTGTTCTCCCGTCCCCCATAGTCATCCCTCTATGCATGAATTTCATCACCCAGTCCCGTGTTTTGTAGGGTTGTCAGATGGGAAAGGCCGCCATAATTACACAGTTTTCATTACAGTGAAAGGATTTAGCGGACAGAGCCATAAAGGAAGCGAGCAGAGAACTCAATGCACAGGAGATTAAGTTAGCAAAATTTCACATCAGCAGAATGTTTTCTTCCACGGAAGGACAGGGTTCCCATACTGTCTTTACTCCATACCGTGCTCCAGTGAAGAAATTTCCGCCCTGACCACAGTCCTACACTACCAGAGCATTAGTTATGCAACATGGCAGACCTCATTTTGTTCGTTTATTCACCCACAGTACCACAGAGTACTTCTGCAGTCAGAGTACATCAGGACCATGTAAAGTAAATGGAAGCGGAAGAAGGTCACTCCTTCATTCCGAAAGGTACCAGGGGCAGATGCAGAAATTTAAAACAGATTGGGTTTCGGCCCTCATTTCTTTTCTGTGATTAATATTGAATTTAGTGTTCACCTACCCTCTGGGTTGGTCTTTTGTGTCTCTTCTGCTATAAAACACAGAAGGAAACTACTGTAGTGGTTTTTGATGAGAAATCAGTGGAACGCAAGTATTTTCCTCTTGAGACAAGTTCTCTGTGTATACTGTAAGATAGGCTGAGATTTGATGTATTCAGACTGAATGTTCAAGCTATGGGCTATGATGTACCTGATTGGTGTTGTTTTTAATATGACAAGCATGTTTCTTTGGATCCTGATCTAAAGCAGCTGGTGATGTTTTCTTTTCTCTGTGTTTAATTCCATTTCATTTCATTTCGTTTCTGCTGGTAGGCAACAGAAGTATAATATAAAATTCATCCTTGATAGGTGCCTTATATTTCCTGCTCTCCCTACCTCAATGTTTTCTGCTCATATGTGTATCTGAATGTTGATTTCAATTGATTTAACCAGTGTAGTGAATGCCATTGCCTGCTCTCTGATGTATGAATTGATGAAGTCTATGTTTATATGTTCTTGGTAGGATTTAGCTGGAAGGTTTGGGAACACTGGGGATTAGTGTTAGCCCTGTCCACTAGGATCTTTGCACGACCAGCTAGTCTTTCTAAGTTCCCTGGTAATTACCTCTAATTCTGTCCAAGCAGGCCTGGAGTTAAATGACCTCTGGTCTAATCTATAGATGGATTTGGATGGTACTCCTCCTTTCATTTTCATTCCTTAATGTTCCATCCCATCTTCTACCCTTAAGATCCAAATGCTCTAGATGACTAGCCCAATTGAAAGCTTGCACATTGACTACAAGTAAATCCTTTCTTGACTCCATAGCCCAATGGCTTTGATGTTCTCTGAGTTATCTGTCTCTACCTAAGCATCCTCTTTGGTCATCCTTGTCTTATATTGGTCCTTCTTTTCCTGATTCCCTCCAACCAAACACAAACAATCAAACAAACAACCATGAGCCTACAACTAGCCTAAAATCACAACTTAGAGCTTCAAAGACATACACTTTGACTACCATAGAGAGATCCCTCTCTGGACCTAGGAGGGCTAGATCCTAAGGTCTGAAAGTGGTTCTATGTTGTCTCATCTTTTGGTCTCTGTCAACCTAGCCAAAACATGGGAACCCCAACATAATGGTGACTCCACTGGGGAACTCTAAGTACATTTCACCTTAAACATTCGAAAAAACCTCAGAAACTTAGAACTCTGGTTAGGTTGACAGTAAGTCACCCCTTTCTTGGATCAATCTCCATTATTGAATATCCACCATACTCTTAGACAGAGCCTGGAAAGGGCCAGGTAGCCTCCAGATCTCATCCTCTTTTCAGAGGTGACATATCTGGTAAATGCCCTCCCAGTCAATCTCTGGTTGGAGCTAGCTGTTTAAAGGAGATTCTTGAAAGGTGATAGTGCTTGAGCACTGTGGTGGACAGTGTACCCCCTGAAACATTCTAAACCCTCCACCTGGCGACTCCATTGTTCCTAAACGATAAAAGACTCCAGTGGTGATCAGTAGGCCTGCTGATTATCTTGGTTTCACATCAGACCCCACTGGGAGACCAGACCCAAAACATAATGAAGATTCCATTGGGAGACCAGTCCCTGAGACAACATTAACCACAGTAGAAATAACAAATAGGGTTAAGCTACTTGGCTAAGAAACAACATTCTGGCTTTCAGAACTATTCACACAAGAGCTTATCCCAACCCTGACCCACCTGAAATAGTTGACAATCCTAAGAAAATCCTCAAGAAAACACCTGTAAGTAGGAGATCAACTATTTCCAGCAACATTCATAGAGCTAATTCCGCACCAGAAAATTTTGCAGCTCTATTAGACCCTGTCTTCGACCTAGACCTTCAAAATAGATTACCTAGAACTAGGTCATTCAGTGTTTCAGACCAGCCAGACACTAGGGACAGTGAAACCCCTCCTTCCACACCACCTGATTTTCACTTCCTTCAAAACTTGGGGCTCTCTCACCCTAGATCTGTTCAACAGACTTCTGATGGTCTTAATATCCCTATCATTCAAATACCAGCTGCCCAAATCAACCCTTTGCCTCACCAGAATATCATCATGGCAGCTTGGTATGCACCTTTAGTTCTACCCCAACCCTTGTTACCCTTACCAAATGATTATCAATCAAAAATCCCACACTTCACGGCTAAAGAGTCCATAACATCACAGCAACATGTAGATAAGATGGAGGACTCTTTTGATTATATGGAAATTGATGATGAAACAATAAAAATGAGAATCTTTGCCCAAAGCTTAGGGGGTGAGGTGAAGAAATGGTTTAAAGGATTGCCTCCTGGCAGCATTCAAGATCTCCCTGCATTATACCAGACATTCATAAACAAATGGGAGGTTAGAGCAAACCCTCGCCAGCTCCTAGCTGAATACATGTCCCTTAAGAGGAACGTAGGAGAGAGTGTTCATGATTACACCACTAGATTCAACAGCATTTATAATGCTCTCCCTCCACACATGAAACCTCCACAAGGTATGGCCCTAGCAAAATATCCTGATGGATTTGATGCTGACATGGCCTATGAGCTTAGAGATAAAGAGTATACCACCTTGGAAGACATGCAGAAAGGAGCCATAACCATAGAAGCAAACTTAATGGAAAAAGGGGCAAGATTAAAGGCTGAAAAAAGGGTAACATATAGGGATGACAACATAGCTTCCACATCTGACCCCAAATATGATAGACTGTCCAAAAATGTGGAAGAATTACAGAAAATGATTAAGAGGATGGTTGTCCACAACAATAACCAAAATAGAAACCAGAACCAGAACATTAGAAGAAACAATGCTGCCCCCATCAGACAAAGAGAGTCAGATCAACAAATTATTCCCCCATTTCAAGAAATTTTTTTAGATGAAGATGAGGGAATCGTTGAAGAGTCTGAAGGGAATAAAATAAACATGTTTGAAGTAGGGGACTCAGTCCTTAACTGTGATTCAGAAGAAGACCAACCCTCACCTTCATATTAGAGTAAATAATGGTTAGAAACCGATAATTACAGATTAGGATTTGAAGATGCCATGCTACAGGTCAGGGAACAATATGAACTTAGGAGCAAGAAAAGCCAAGACATTCCTAAAACCAAAACTCCTGATATAACCATCAAGAAAAGACCTGATAAAATTTCCAAAGCAACCTCTGTAAATAACAAGACAACAACTGAAAGTTCTGGTAAACATAAGGAGAAGGACAACCGAAACAATGAAAAACAAAGCCAACCAACCAGCAGTGCTAGCACTTCGGTTAGTACTCCTGATGAAACTGTTCATACCCATGTACATAGTGGGAATCAACAAACTGATTCAGCCACCAAAACAGTGGCAAACAAAACAGAGTAAAGTGTTTCTAAGACACAACCCACTTTCAATCTAGAGAGTGAGATTGCAAAAATCAAAATCTCTGTACCATTATCTGAGCTGGCCACTCAGGATGTATATAAGGGCCAGATTTTGAAAGCATTAAATCTGGGAGAAATGAATGATTTTGTAAATTTGAATGATGATCAACCAGCCCTGCTCTTTGGTCCGAAAATAGAAGGAAAGTTTCAGGAAGGGGTAGTTCCACCTTTCTATATCAGTCTCAACATTCATGACAAAATACTCCACAATGCCATGCATGATTCTGGAGCATCACACAACTTAATGCCTAAGGGAGTGATGGAGAGGCCGGGCTTAGAAATTACCAGACCTTACAAAGACTTATACTCATTTGACTCTAGCAGAGTAAAGTGCCTAGGCCTCATCAAAGACTTATGTGTGAGTTTGACCCAGATTCCTGCCAAATGTATGGTCATGGATGTTGTGGTGGCGGATGTACCGCCAAAGTATGGCATGCTATTGTCGAGATCTTGGGGAGCCAAACTGCAAGGAACAATGCAGATGGATGGCTCATATGCCACAGTCCCTATTTTTGGCCAGCCTAAAAGACTGTATAGAGAAACCCAGATGAAATTCTTAGTCAGCAGCCCCGAGAAGCCTGAGAACTCCCCTTTATACTCTATACACACCGATCTAGAATATTTCATCTTGTACAATGATCAATCCTTGGAGGAGCCAGAATCTGAAAATAGAAATGCAAATCGAGAAGCTGTGAATACAGACCTGAGCATAATGGCCACCTTGGAAGAGATTGAGGAAGAAAACATCACCGAAGCCTGTAGGATATGCGATGGACCTCTAGTTTGGAGTGAACAAGAAACAAAGGGTGAAAAACTAACTGAATATTCCCCACAAACCCATGTACCACATGAAGAAAAGAACGTTGAACAATCCACCATAACACAAGCTTAGAATGAGCCAGAAACATGATGCAATCAACCTATTAGTCACGCCCCTCCAACTGACACGCCACGAGAAGAATTGAACCACCCACAGCCTAGCACAACCCCCATAACGCAGCATAATGGCGAACCCCTATGGGAAATGAATTTTGATGGGTCCTGTACTAGGAGAACTGCTGGAGCGAGGGCATGGCTACGAAATACAGAAAAAAACTACTCAGAGAGCTTGGCTGTTAATCTGCATTTCAAATGTACAAATAATATTGCAGAATATGAAGCTCTCATCCTGGGCTTAAATCTGTTAAAAAAATTAGGAGCCCGCAGGATAAATGTCCTAGGAGACTCTGAGTTAGTGGTCAAACAGGTGAATGGTGAGTACGCAGCAAAACACCCTAGACTGAGGGCATATAGGAACGATGCCATGGAAATATTGAAAACCTTCCTGGAATACAAATTGGTGTTTGTTCCTAGGGGTCAAAACGCTATTGCCAACGGATTAGCTTGCTTGGCTAGTTCGTATCCCAAGGCCCTAGTTGACCAACAAATTATCATTCAAATCAAATTCAGGCCTGCAGTGCCAGACAATGAAAAATATTGGCAGGTCTTTGAAGGAGACAAACAGATCGAAGATTTCCTGGTGGGCAGGAATGAGTTTGAATTTTCTAATTCAGACTCAAACTTTGATGACAGCTGCCCAAGTGAGGATTCCCCAGATGAACTAGAAACACTTTGTAACATATAAATAAATTCTTTTTTCTGAACAAACTGGAAATTTTAACGAAAATAGTGAAAACGCAGAAAATGAAGAAATGGAAGTGCTGCAAGCCAAAGACAAGAACATACCAAGAGGCTTAGCACCCTTAGAGGATCTTTTTGACTTTGAAGATGTAGCAAAGAAGCCCACCATAGAACATGCAGAATCAGATATAGAAGAATGCAACATAGGCACTGAAGATAAGCCCAAAATGATAAAACTGGCTAAGTCTATACCTGCAAACATGAAGAAAAAATACATCGACTTGTTTAAGGAATTCATTGATGTGTTTGCATGGAGCTATGAAGACTTAAAGGCCTATGACACCAACATCATACAACACAAGATACCACTAAAGGAAAACCAAGAGCCTTTCAGAAAGAAACTTCGAAGAATCAATCCGAAACAATTGCCTACAGTAGAGAAAGAAATTAAAAAGATGTATGAAGCAGGCATAATAGTCCCTGTGAGGTTTTCTGATTGGGTGTCAAACTTAGTGGCTGTAAGGAAGAAAACAGGGGAGATCAGACCATGCATAGATTTCAGAAACCTGAATAGAGCCTCCCTGAAAGACAACTACCCCTTGCCTAGAATGGAACATATCTTACAGAAGGTAGTAGGCTCTAAGAGAATTTCCCTGCTTGATGGTTTTTCAGGATACAACCAAGTTCTGGTACTCCCAGAAGATCAACTCAAAACGGCTTTTACCACTCCATGGGGCACTTTCATGTATGTGAAAATGCCTTTTGGATTGATGAATGCTGGAGCTACCTTCCAGAGAGCAATGGAAATTGCTTTCTCAGAGGAGATTGGACACTTTATAGTTATCTACTTGGATGACTTGACTGTCTTTTCTAAAACTGAGGAAGAACATCTGAAACATCTGAGAAAAGTTCTTGAAAAATGTAGAAGGTATGGTCTGTCCCTAAATCCTAAGAAGACTGTTTTCGGGCTGCAAGAAGGTAAGCTTCTTGGCCACATTATATCTAAGAAAGGGATTAGGATAGACCCCCAGAGAGTTGAGGGAATACTTCAAATTACACATCCAAGAAACATCAAGGAGCTACAGTCCTTCATTGGGAAGATCAATTTCCTTAGAAGATTTATCCCCAATCTTGCTGAGCATCTTAGGAAAATGACTGAAATGCTAAAGAAAGATGCAGGAATCAAGTGGACTGTTGAAGCCAAAAAATATTTTGAGTCAGTAAAGCTTGCACTCACTCAGGCCCCTGTGCTTATCAGCCCTGACTTCTCAAAAGATTTTCTGATCTTTTCATTTGCCTCCCAACACACCATAGCTGCAGTTTTGCTGCAGAAAAATTCAGAAGGTAATGAACAGCCAATAGCCTTCTTCAGTAAAGCCTTAAGAGATGCACCCTTAAAGTACAACATCATGGAAAAGCAGGCCTATGCTCTGATTAAGGCCTTGAAAGAATTTAGGGTGTACATTCTGCATTCTCACACCATAGCCTATGTGCCAAATACTGTGGTCAAAGATATCTTGTCCCAAGACCCAGATGGGAAAAGGGGCAAATGGATTGCTACCATCTTAGAATATGACCTTGAAATAAAACCCACCAAGCTGATTAAAGGTCAAGGCCTGGCCCAATTAATGGCTGAATCTAATCTGCAGGCCTTGGACATTAACATGATGAATGCCTCAGATGAGCAAGAAGGACTGCCCCACCCTACTGTTGAGGAGCGGTTTTAGAACTCTCCTTGGTATACTAACGTCCTTTATGTGCTCACTAACCTCAATGCACCTCCATAATTACCCAAAACAAAGGCCAGATTCGTAAAACTCAGAGCTAGAAATTACTGCATTATGAATGAGAGTCTATACTGGAAAAATCCGAATGGCCTGTTACTGAAATGTTTGTCTGAAACTGAAGCTGAAAGAATCAAACAAGAGTTCCACACTGGAGAATGTGGAGGCCACCTGAGTTGGAAAACCACTGCAAATAAGATACTCAGGGCGGGTTACTATCGGCCTACACTCTTTAGTGATGTCCATAAAATGATTCTTGCCTGCCATAAATGCCAAATATTTGAGCGCAAAAGAAAGCTCCTTCCTCTCCCTCTGCAACCAATCACCATAGAATGTCCCTTCATGCAATGGGGCCTAGAATTTATAGGAGAGATTCATCCGGCCTCCTCTGGACAACATAAATGGATCTTGACTGCCACAGATTACTTCACCAAATGGATAGAAGCTATACCCACTAGGAATGCCACTGACTCTGCCATCATTAGGTTCCTAGAAGACTTCATCCTATCTCGGTTTGGTTGTCCAAGAAAAATAATCATTGACAATGTTGCTGCTTTCGGGTCCAAAAGAATGGTTGATTTCTGTCACAGGTACGGAATTGCACTTGGACATTCGACTGCCTACTACCCCCAGGGTAATGGCCTGGCTGAATCATCAAATAAAATCCTGGTTACCATCATTAGGAAGCTGCTGGAAGAGAACAAAAGATCATGGCATAAAAAATTGATACATGCCTTGTGGGTAGACAGGCTCACTACAAATAAATCTATTGGCTTGTCACCCTTTCAGCTGGTTTATGGGACAAAAGAAGTTTTTCCTACTAGCCTGGGGATACCGGTGGTAAAGCTCGTCCAAGAAATCCAATCAGAAGAGGACATCATGATAAGGAGAATCAATGAAACAATACATCTTCAGCAGACAAGAGAACAGGTTTATAACAGAGCGGTCAGAGTTCAAGAAAGCATAAAAAGGTAGTTCGACAAAAGAATCAAAGCTTCATATTTCAAGGTTGGTGACAAGGTTCTAAAGTGGGATTCAAGGAGAGAAGACAAAGGCAAACATGGAAAATTTGACAGCTTGTGGCAAGGTCCATATATCATACAAGCCACTGTGGGTCATAATGCGTTTTTCTTACAGGAACTTGATGGTACATAGCTGTTTGGGGGTCCTGTCAATGGAAGGATGCTCAAACACTACTTCTGCTGATTTCCCATCTCCAGTTTCATTTCCATTGTATATACCGTTGCAAATTTTCATTTTCAGCAAAAGAGAAAAAATGTTCCAAAAGAAAAATGAAAAGGGAGGTTTGGACATGCTCAAAACATGAACCTCTGAGGCAAGAAGATTTGCTCTAATAAACTCAAAATCTGAGCCAAAAGGAAGTAGAATAGCTGATCCAAACGAGCTCAAAATCTGGACCAACAGTGAAAGGAAAAATCAGCTCTAATCTGCCTAGAACCAGAGCTGAAATCAAAGGCAAGAGATGACTCAAATATGCTCAAAACCTGAGTCAGGAAGAAAGGAGGATATTTCATAATCGCAGAATTCCATGCCTTCTCAGTTTTGTTTTCTATAAGTTTCAGCCCAGCAAGTCAGACAGTCTAATCCTGGCTTGGCTGTGTTTAAATTTCCTGTCTTAGAATATAGGTGAAGAAACCTATTGGACAGTTTAATCCCAACAGGTAGTAGATTAGGTAGAGAATCTTATGAGGCCAAAAACCTAATCTGGTCTCATGGAGTAATAAGGGTAGACTTAGAATAGTTTATTTTCTGTTTATAAAAATAAAATGATGTAAAGGGTCTGCAAGTCCAAATGCACCCAAAAGAAAATGTTAGGAATAGAGTGTGGGTAGGTAGTTGTTTGGGAGAATTTTACTGCTGATACGTTGTCTTCATAGCTTGTGGCAACTAATCAAAGAAATAAATGGATGGTTCAAGCATCAGGCACCTGGCCTACCCCAAGAGATCAATTTCTGAATTCTTGACTCCTTCAAGAAGAAGCCATCCCCATGTGGAGCCACTGTTAGCCCCCCTATGAAATTTTTGACAAGAAAATAGGGGGCTAAATTGTTCCTGAGCCTTCAAGGAATGCATTTCCCCTGAAAACACAGTCTCCTTGAAAGCCTCCACATGCCCCTTTATCCTTTGATAAGTTCCCCCCTGCTGCTTCCTATCATAAAGCCTCTCTGTTTGTGAAGAAATGCCCAAAGGCTCCCGTTTCCTTCGTATATCTTCCCTCCTTGGCTCCTATTCTATTCTCCCTCATCTCCTTTTATTCCCCTTCTTACCTTTTCAAATCCCTTTTATATCCTCCCCCTACCCCTTTGTGGGCTTCCTTCACCCTTATTCCCTCTGTACGTTACTCTTCTTAGCCTTGAAATGCATTAAAAAAGGGCCCAAAAACCCACTAGGCAGCCAAGGCTTGCTTATCGCGCTACACCCGCCAGCCCCTTTTCTTCCATGCGCCTGCACCCTGGAACCAAGTTTTAAACCCTTTGTTGCCTAGCACAAAGCGCAGATCGCAGATTTCAGTTTTTACTTTAACACCCATCGCGTTTTTCATTTTTTGCGATCTGCGCTCATTGCACTTTCCAACTTTGCGATCTGCGCTCATCGAAATTCTGCCCTATCGCGATAGCGCAAAATACAGTTTTGTTTGGCGCTGCTCTCCGCCATCGCATTTTCTCCATTTGCGATTTTGCGATGCGCGCCCCGGCCCCACCTCGTATGCATTTCCGTTCATTTCATACATTCTCGTTGTGTTTCTC
This sequence comes from Pinus albicaulis, assembly GCA_034641835.2. Lineage (NCBI taxonomy): Eukaryota > Viridiplantae > Streptophyta > Pinopsida > Pinales > Pinaceae > Pinus > Pinus albicaulis. The sequence goes on along the minus strand of CM076569.1, from coordinate 63,817,386 downwards.
CAAAGCCTAAAGTTACACCATTAATCCATCAAAGTGTATAATATAGTTTCCGCCCCCTTTCCTATATTGCCCCACTGTTGGTCTCCACCGCTGATCTACGTCTCCTGGTCATGATCTAACTGCCCTCAAGCATGTTTACACCAAACCCTATTAGTCACTATTTTCGCCATATCCACGCATATTTCACATTCATTTCATTCAAAAATACTGTTTCACCACACCGCCGTGTTATTGTTCTCCCGTCCCCCATAGTCATCCCTATATGCATGCATTTCATCACCTAGTCCCGTGTTTTGCAGGGTTGTCAGATGGGAAAGGCCGCCATAATTACACAGTCTTCATTACAGCGACAAGATTTAGCGGACAGAGCCATAAAGGAAGCGAGCAGAGAACTCAATGCACAGGAGATTAAGTTAGCAGAATTTCACATCAGCAGAATGTTTTCTTCCACGGAAGGACAGGGTTCCCATACTGTCTTTACTCCATGCCGTGCTCCAGTGAAGAAATTTCCGCCCTGACCACAGTCCTACACTACCAGAGCATTAGTTATGCAACATGGCAGACCTCATTTTGTTCGTTTATTCACCCACAGTACCACAGAGTACTGCTGCAGTCAGAGTACATCAGGACCATGTAAAGTAAATGGAAGCAGAAGAAGGTCACTCCTTCATTCCGAAAGGTACCAGGGGCAGATGCAGAAATTTAAAACAGATTGGGTTTCAGCCCTCATTTCCTTTCTGTGATTAATATTGCATTTAGTGTTCACCTACCCTCTGGGTCGGTCTTCTGTGTCTCTTCTGCTATAAAACACAGAAGGAAACTACTGTAGTGGTTGTTGATGAGAAATCAGTGGAACGCAAGTATTTTCCTCTTGAGACAAGTTCTCTGTGTATACTGTAAGATAGGCTGAGATTTGATGTATTCAGACTGAATGTTCAAGCTATGGGCTATGATGTACCTGATTGGTGTTGTTTTTAATATGACAAGCATGTTTCTTTGGATCCTGATCTAAAGCAGCTAGTGATGTTTTCTTTTCTCTGTGTTTAATTCCATTTCATTTCATTTCGCTTCTGCTGGTAGGCAACAGAAGTATAATATAAGATTCATCCTTGATAGGTGCCTTATATTTCCTGCTCTCCCTACCTCAATGTTTTCTGCTCATATGTGTATCTGAATGTTGATTTCAATTGATTTAACCAGTGTAGTGGATGCCATTTCCTGCTCTCTGATGTCTGAATTGATGAAGTCTATGTTTAGATGTTCTTGGTAGGATTTAGCTGGAATATTTGGGAACACTGGGGATTAGTGTTAGCCCTGTCCACTAGGATCTTTTCGCAACCAGCTAGTCTCTCTAAGTTCCCTGGTAATTACCTCTAATTCTGTCCAAGCAGGCCCGGAGTTAAATGATCTCTGGTCTGATCTATAGACAAAGTTGGATGGTCCTCCTCCTTTCATTTTTAGTCCTTAATGTTCCATCCCATCTTCTACCCTTTAAGATCCAAATGCTCTAGATGACTAGCCCGACTGAAAGTTTGCACATTGACTACAAGTAAATTATTTCTTGACTCCATAGCCCAATGGATTTGATGTTCTTTGAGTTATCTGTCTCTGCCTAAGCTTCCTCTTTGCTCATCCTTGTCTTATATTGGACCTTCTTTTCCTGATTCCCTCCAACCAAACACAAACAATCAGACAAACAACCTTGAGCCTACAACTAGCCTAAAATCATAACACCCGAGCTTCAAAGACATAACCTTTGACTACCATAGAGAGATCCCTCTCTAGACCTAGGAGGGCTAGATCCTAAGGTCCCAAAGTGGTTCTATGTTGTATCATCTTTTGGTCTCTGTCAACCTGGCCAAAACATGGGAACCCCAACATGGCTGTCTCGGCGGCAGATTTCAGAAAATTTTTGTCGTCTCAGCTGGTTGATGTTTGTCACCTACGCAATAAGGCTAGAAACACACGAAAGTTAAAAATTTGACTGTTTAAATGGTTTTAGGGGTGAAAATCACCATAAAAATAGGGAAAACAAAAAATGGAAGAGAAACCCTAGGGTCTGAAACAGCTGGATATGCAGGAATAGATAAAACGACAGTGGTCGCAAAAGAAAACCCATGTGGAGTCGCCAATTGTTAGTATTAATCTTTCGTCGTAAAAGATCACTTTAGCTACGCATAACAAATAGCCCTAACATCGATTATGGCTGCAAAATACCTTTAATATTGCTGCACAAATTCAGATCTAAGCACAAAATATATTAAGCAGATAAAAAATAATATAGCTCCATAGATCCGATGAACAAGACAAGAAGAATGTATATGAAAGAATTTTATATTATATTAAAGAATGGGGCACCTGAGAGGAAAACAAGAAAGGTTTTTTCCAGTTCTCCTCAGTGGGATGGGTTATTGGAAGTCCTCAGTGTTTCAGATCTAACATTTCTCTCTCTTATGGATGTGGAAAAGCAAACATAGAACTCAATGGGAGTTCACAAAGCAAAATGGGAAATGGTGACCAAGAGAAGATCTAGAGTGATCTAATGCAATGAAGGTGGTTAATGAATGGGGAAAACCCCCCTATTTATAACAAAATATTGGGGCAGTCTAGAACTCGGTGCATGAATAAAATATTATTAATTGAATTCTAGAAGCACCTTTTAGGAATATTTTATTATATTTATTGGAGGGAAAAGGATTCTTGACTTGGGTCAATTCCTTTATTTATAAATAATAAATAAATAAATGATTTATTTATCATTTTAGGGGAATGATAGGAATATAATTAAATAAATAATGGTTTATTTAATTATTTATGTATGATTTAGTCAAATTTAACTAAGAATATTATTTAAATAATGATTTAAATAACTTGTTCTTAGGGAATAATTAAATAAATAAAGATTTATTTAATTAATTTCCTTGTTTTGGGTTAAATATGACCAAATAAGTTATTTTATATGGTGAACGCAATTTTACTTAGGGTAAAATTGGTCTTACATGGTGTACTTGGGTTCATCTAATAATAATAGGTTAGATGACCAAAAAAATGGTGTAACATAAAGAATCAACTAGAGGAACCAGCAGGAGGCTGGTCATTTTCATGAACCATCTCCATTCCTGGATCTCTTCGTACTTCCTACAAAAATTGTTGTCGAGAGAGCAGTTGATGATAAATCTTGATTCGGTGACCATTTACTACAAAATAAGTCTAATTTTCATCAATATTTTTAATGTGGATTGACCCATTATCAAACACTTCAGCTCCTTCATAAGGTCCTAAGCATCTAGTTGAAAATTTACGTTTGAAGTTTTTGAACTTATTGTCATAAAGCAAGGCCCAATCTCCTGGATGAAATACCTTCTTCTCAATAAACTTATCATGCCAACGACCTCTCTGATCCTGCACTAATGAAGTTCTGTGGTATGCATCTTGTATAATCTCATTGAGCTCATTCAGCTGCATCAGTATTTGTGATTGGGCTTCATTGAGATTCATTCCAAGTTGGGTGGTTTCCCTAAATGTATTCACTTGGAATTCAATAGGCCATAGCACTTTCTTTCCATAGACTAACTCATATGGGGTATGTCCTGTCACATTCCTCCAAGTTATGCGGTAAGCCCATAATTCTTCTAACAACTTGTCTACCCAATCCCTATGATGTAACTAGATGGTCTTTGTCAGGATGGATTCGAATGCTTTGTTTGTGGATTCCACCTGCCCATTAGCTTGGGGGTGGTAGGGAGTAGAATTTTGATGTTTGATTCGATAATGTTTAGTGAAATATTTGACCAATTTCGATGTGAATTGGGTTCCTTTGTCTATGACGATCTCTCGGGGTACTCCAAATCTAGTGAAGATGTCTTCAAAAATAAATTTGACTACTACCTCTTCAGTTGCAACATACAAAGCCTTAACTTCCACCCACTTGGTAACATAGTCGGTGCAAAATAAAATATAATTTTTCTTGTTAAACATGGGAGAGATAGGTCCCATGAAATCCAATTCCCATTTCTTGAAAGCTCTATTGCTATTTGTGGCTGAAGGGCATCTCATCAGAAGGAACTAGCCTCCCCATTCTCTGACAAGCATCACAACTAGATACAAACCTTTTGGCATATTTGAAGAGCGTGGGTCAATAATATCCAGTACGGAGGACTTTGTACACGGTTATTTTATCTACAAAGTGCCCTCCACAAGGCTCATTGTGGGAGGCTCTCAACACATCCATCATCTCATCTTCCCGCACACATCTCCTCATGATCAAATCAGGTTCGATATAGAACAAGTCTCCATCAATCCAGGAATAATTGGCAACGCACTGTACAATGTTATGTTTCTCCTTGGCAGACAGATTCTGGGGAAACTTCCCTAAAAATAGGTAGTTGGAAACATCTGCAAACCAGGGGGTAATGGTCGATATAGCTAATAATTCTTCATCCGAGAATTCATCTGGCACAAGAGTTGGCACATTATCCTGCACAATATTCATCCGAGATAAGAAGTCAACTGATAAATTATCTAGACCAGGCCTATCAATCACATTTATATTGAATTATTGCAAAATGAGTAACCATCTAGTAATTCTACTGTTAGTGATAGCTTTGTTCATTAAAAACCTAATGGAAGAATGACTGGTATGAACAAAGGTCTCATAATCGGTTATTTAATGCCTAAATTTACCAATTGCTTGGACAACTGCTAATATTTATTTTTTGGTAATTGTGTAATTTAGTTCGGCAAGAGAAATATTATTGCTAACAAAGTAAATGGCATAAGGATAGTGATCTTCCCTTTGACCCAAAACTAATCCAAGTGTGGTATCTGAAGCATCCGTGAAAATATGAAAGGGTAAGGTCCAATTTGGTCCCCTTAATACTGGAGCAGAGGACAACCTGTCTTTCAACACCTAGAAAGCCTTTTGATATGCATCATTCCAAACAAAATCAACATATTTAGTTAATAATTTAAACAGAGGTGCTGCAATTCTTGTAAAATTTTCAATAAATCGACGATAGTAACCTGCGTGTCCCAAAAAGCTTCTTACCACTTTTTGTGTACTAGGAATGGGAATGTGTGAGATTACCTCAATCTTAGTTGGGTCGAATTTTATTCCTTGCAATGAGACATTGTGTCCCAAGACAATACCTTGAGTCTGCATCGTTTTATATTTAGCACTACTAAGGGCTACATGAGCTTCCTCACATCGAATTAATACTTTTTCTAGATTTTCCAGGGCTTGAGGGAAATCATCTCCGTATACAGTGAAGTCGTCCATATAGACTTTGACACAATCATGTATGAGGAAGGAAAATATGGTGAGAAAAACTTGCTAAAACGTGGCTGGGGAATTGTAAAGGCCAAAGGCATATGTGCCCCAAGGGAAAGTGAAAGTAGTCTTCTCTTGGTCTTCTTCAACTATTTGTATTTGATTATATCCACTGTATCCATCTAGAAAAGAGAAATATTTCTTACTAGAAAGTGTGTCGAGTACCTAATCAATAAATGGTAGCAGAAATTAATCTCGTAGGGTGGCTTTGTTCAACTCCCTGTAATCAACACATTTGCACCATTTTCCATTCTTTTTAGGATCCACCACTAAAGGTGACACCCATCTACTCTCCATAAGGACTCTCTAGCCATAAAGGTACTTCAGTAGTAGTTTGAGCAGGGGGAAATATTGACAACATTTGATTATTTAACCCATTAGAAATGACAATTTCTCCATTTCTGCACCCTATCACGACATCGGCGGTAGCTAACCAAGGGTGTCCTAGGACCACAGGGTGTCCAGGTCTAGCAGTTTTAGGAGAAATGACAATGAAATCGATGGGATACTTCCAGGAAGTAATGGTGACCACAATATCTTATAAGGTTCCCAGGGGTTTAACAATGGACTTGTCTGCTAGCTCCAAAATGATATTTGTAGGTTTAATACCTTGTAATTGTAAAGATCTCATGGTTTCATATGTCATAGTGTTAATTCCCACTCCTAAATCTATAAGGGTATTTGGTAAATGCACTCCATTGATTTTGATGGTTACAATGGGATTCCCCGGGTCATTATACTTTGCAGGCAAGTCTGAGATCATTGTGGACATTCCACTCATGACTTTTACATTTTGGTTTTTATGTCCTTTCCTACCCGGTTTCTTAATGAAGAGATATTTAATGATTTTATTATAAATAGGAATGTCTCTAATGGCTTGTAATAATGGAATTTTGATACACACATTCCTTAATTAGATTTTTAAATCATATTCAATCGGGACTCCTTCTTTCTTAATAGGCAATCGATCCGGGTAAGGGGGTTCATTTAGTTATTCTTTTTTTTTCATTTTGGTGACTGTTAGTTTGTTCTAGAGGGGCCTCTTCTTCAATGATAACAACTGATTTCCCTGTATTAATTTCTCTCCCAGATCGTAATTTAATTTCATTCATTAGGACAATAGTAATCATGTAGGTGGGAAAAGGTTGTACTTCTATGTTTTGCACAGGTTGAGGTTGTTTGTTATGATTGGGATTAGCTACAGGTTGTGCAGGTAACAAACCAGGACGAGGCCGGATAAATGCTGGTGGTGATTGCAAGGATGGAGGGTTTGTAACCTAATGGTGTATCCAAAAATATACGCGGTAGTGTTAGACCCCTGTAATTCATAATATCACAAGGTGACTGATTATTTCTCAAATATTTCACATTGGAAATAATATTCCATGATGGTCATTTATTTCCAGAAAAGGAAGAGAAATCCCGACTTTCAAGGACTTCAAAGGAATCAATCTGCCCTTTGAGTTCAGTGGAAAGAGGAAAGTGTTGCTGATAGGGTGTAATGGTGAGAAAACTTCATTTTTCCCTCATTCATTTCATTTACCCTCTTTTACCCTTCATTTTTTCCATTTTATAAAGTCCAACACTTCATTTCTTTCGAAACCCATTTTTAACTATTAAAATTCAAGTTTAATAGTTACAAAGCAGCTCTGCCCATGATCCAAGTAGATATTGGTGGCCACCCACCTATTCTACTTGGGGCCCCACCATTGTCTCTTTCAGTTTTTTAATTTCGACACAACTTACTATTTTTGACAGTTTTTTCGGGTCCTCAACTTCCGGAGCCATTTTGAGGCCCTAAATGAAGTTTTTTGGGAAAACCGAGAGCAAACGAGCGCATGAATTGGAGATCATATGCGAAAGTTACGTCCCTGGGAAGTTGAAACACCAATTTACCCAAACGGGTCCCATAGTTTTGGCGCTTCATTTCCCAGGGTTAGGGTTTTGGATGTTTAGGGTTTTCCATTGTTTCTAAATAATAAATAGGCCCTCGAGCCTCATTATAACTCAATTTAGAGGCCTGTAGCCACCATATATCTTCTCAGAGATAAGCTACCAGCGCCCTAGCTAGTTTATTTCTATTCTATCTGTAAGCAAATTTCAGTTCTTTGATATTAATGAAATGAAGTGTTATTTCTGTTGCATATTTGTATTTATGGTTACATGTGTATTTTTTTTGCGTTCCTGCATAAATCTAGATCAACCCACCCACTGATAGCCATATCATATATCCCTTAAAACTTACCACTTATGTCATTTACCGCAGCTCTTTCCCCCCACATTAGGCCGTTTTGATATATATATATATATATATATATATGTGTGTGTGTGTGTGTGTGTGTGTTATAAGCGACACCTTACCACCGTAAACCTTTATCACATCACCTTCCGTCAGCGCACATCACAATTCGCAAGGTTTAGCTGTTAACTCCCGCTCTGCGTAACCAAACCTCAAACGTTGCGATTTGCGGTATTTCCACATCACCTTCCGTCAGCTCCCATCGCACTTTGCAGGTTTTAAAACTTACCTCATTTCCCTGATCCCAAACCTTGCAATGTGCGATAAACCCCAAACGGTGCGATGTGCGATAAAAATTAAAAATTGCGACGTACGGTAAACCTCAAAATGTTGCGATGTGCGATAGAATTTATATGTTGCTATGTGTGATGTTGGTGGTCCCCCATCGCATATCGCGCTTCACAAGGTTTAACGTTCACCTCCTCGTTGCTCACAAAAAAAGTTGCAATGCGTGAGCTACGGGTGGGCCCACCTCATTTCCATGTCTCCTCCTATTGTACCATCATATGTCCCCTCCTAGCTAACTACCCTCCACCTCTCTGTCATCCCCGCGCATCTCCCCACATCCAATAGTCCTTATTTTGTTTTGGGCCCCCCTCAACCTCCAAACCTTAACAAAAGGGGGGGGGTCTGAAATATGTGGTATTCACTACCACTTATCCCGCTACGTGGCAGAACTAGGGCTTTTTGCACCCCACTTCGCCGAAACTACTTACCACCCTTGCCTCCCTCCGAAACATTTTTCCCTCCACATCCACCTACCCACTCCCACCGCCACAACTCCTCTATAGTCCATCAGTGAAGCCAAAGGAGTACGAGGCTTGCAGATGAATGCACTAATAGAATCTACCAGAATGATAACTACATGCAAAAGACTAAAATTACGATCAAGTTTGAAAAGCTCTTCACGGATGTTTCACAGGTGTATCTTCCAGCTGTGCTAGTGCTTACTCAACTTCAAGATAACACATAAATCATTGTTCCTATATGTTTTCCATCTCTTGAACGACAAAGCAGTTCTTGTTAATAACAACATCCATGAGTAGCAGGAGGGAGTTTTACACATGTCACCCCTGTTGCAATCACTTCCTTAGAGGCTGTTGATTAGTTATACATGTGTCATTAGTTTTATAACAGTTTCTCTATTTTCAGAAAGAAGACGAGAGCTTTGATCAAATTGAGAATTTAAAAGGAATCAAAACAATGCCAGATGTTTGGATATCCTTAATAAATCCTACTGTATCTTCACATGTCAAATAATGTTAGTCTTTCTCTTTTATGTAGTTAAAAAGAAAGAAATTGTCAGCTACTGCATTAATTGTAACAAGTCAGTAGGATTAGCATAAATACTTCAATATTCAAAGTATTTGAGTTGGGGCGGGGGGGAATTTGAAATAAGGAATAGTCCCATTCTATAATGTTGTTAACTGAATTTCAAGTGAACATTTGAAGAGTAATGCAAGACCAGATGTTCAAGATTCATGTGGTCTCTGAAATGGTGAAGTCTTCTCCTGTTTTTATGTGTTCTTCCAATGTTTCTCTTTCTCTGTATTTCTGCAATCTAATTGTAAAACAAAAAGTGTGAAGAATAGGATTTTTTATCCAGAGTATTTTGGATGTGTTTACAATAGTCTATGTTTTCTATTGAGGCCAAATTAAGGAATTCTTAATTTCTCCTTGGTTTCTGCTGAACTTTACATCCTAGGACAGATTGAGGAATTATTAACTGCTCCTCAGTATCTATCTTGCCTTACATTTCTTCTTTTCATAATCCATTTAAAATTATGAAAGATCCATGGTAGTGCACCTATCTTACCCTGTTTCACTCATGCTTGATATTTCTGCATTTGATCACCCAAGCCTCTTTGACTCCATTGCCCAATGGATTTCCCTTGCTCTTCCCACCAAACCAATCCAAAAATCCAAAATCTGCATCTAATAGCTAGCCTAAAATGCCCAATGTAACAAAGATATATCTAACAGAGATATCCCTCTCTGGGTCAAGGAGGGCTATATCCTAGGCCCGGAGCCATTTTGATGTTACCTCTGGGATTCTGTCTTCAGACTCGGAATTACGGAGTGATAACAGGAGGTATGTGGGAGTCCAGTCCATAGTATTTTTGTAGAATGTGTAACTGTTTGATGAGAGCACCCAAAATATACTTATCATACATCAATATACTTCCATACATGGGACGGGATATCAACCCTGGGATGTAATGCGGAACCTTAGCGACAACTCCTACGTTTTATGATGCTGAAACATGTCTCTAGCCTAGACCAATAAATGTTCTCGTTAGTTCCAAATACTCCTTAAGGTAAATTGGGTGAATTTTGATGTTGATCTTGAGTTAAGTTTTAGTTTTTGGCTCAAAATTGATGTCACCTGAATCCTATGATGCAGGCTAAATGCAAAAATCAAAACTTTTCATTTCAATGAAGTCTAAACTATTTAGGGAAGAGATACAAGCAAAAGTGAAATCAATGCAATAAACAGTGATTCCCCTAATATTAGTTCAAAACCATGAAATGGAATTCTTTCGAGTTGAATTCTCTTTTCCCAAAAAATGCAACTTATTGAAAAAATGAAAACATTTCTCTTTTCCACTAAGATGCACAAAATGAAAAAAAAATGTTTTTTACTTTGAAATGAAATTAAAAGTAAAATAAATGAGATGAATGAAGAAATGAAAAAATAATATTTTTCACTTTTCTTTCAATCAAACAAAAATCAAAATCGCTTTAAAAAATACCCGAATGAAATGATTTTCACTCTTTTTTTCAAAATGATAAAGACAATCCAAATCAAAAACTAAAATGAAAATCATTTTCAATTTCTGTTGAACTTGGAAAGAGGGCACACTCTTCTAGACTTGCGAATCAAACACTTTGTTATCCTATGTTTGACACTAAATTGAAGGTAAGATCAGAAATGCAGTGATGACGAATGCATACGACAAATGACTTCAAACCAATTCAGAAGCAATGCGACAAAAAGGTGTTTGAAATGGTGAAAAATCTGCCAACTTACAAACAAATCAGAGAGACGAAACACTTGCTCAAAAAAGACAAGTAAGGCAAACACACAGGAAGGAGGTTACTAAGACTCTACAGACATTATTTAGGGGCCAGGACACACTGGAAAATCAAGGGGAAACCCTAAATTTTCCTAGGTCTGAGATCAACGCTTTTGTGATAAGAAGAAGGGTGCTGAAAGACAAATCAATGTGCTTGTCCTATATAAACAAACACTGGCAGCGCGACTGTATAAACTGAAAACGCATTGGTCGCTAAAAACAAGGAAAAAAAAAATATTTTCACACAAAAACCATACCTGACACAGTGAAATGACTATCAAACCTATGTAAACTCATAGAGACCTAAGCAAGCTTAGATTTTAGTGATCGGTCAAACTGATCCAAGATTAGTCCGAGAAAGGAAGGCTAAGAGGCTAAGCTCCCTAGAGGAGTCACCAATTTTGTTGTCAAGATAAATCCCCTCTATAGGCAGAGGTGATCTCTCTAGCAATAGAGTGGGTCTATCAACTTGAGATACTTTCTAATGCAAAGCTCTCTTAACTAATATTTAGAATATGACAAGAAAAGATATAGAAGTACCTTTTTCCCAACACTATGTTCGAATCCGTTGATGACGACCTTGATCCAAAATCCCTTTAGGCTCGCTCCTTGCTACAGGTGGCACATGAATACCTGCGGATGATCAAGAGGCAACATCAAACATAATCCAATACATAATAATCATGAACATTATCTATCTAGTAGATCAAGGAGTACTAGAATATTTTCAAAAAATATTAGACAATTATAGAAAGCAAACATCAGATGTTTTATTGATAAATATGAAAGGAAGAGCTTAAAACCCAAGCCTTGATTTTGGAGGCCTCCCTTTGGTGAAAATATGAGTCCTTCACTGAAGCTCTAAATCATTCCTTCTCCCGAACACTTAGGCATTATCACAGTGCAAGAGTGCAGAGGGAACGAGAGATTAGACTAGCCCAACAATGACCAACTAGGACTAACTTTAGTGGAAAGAGGGGCATGCATTTATAGGAAGGGAGAAGAGGTTGGGAGCCCATGAAAGGAGGAGGAAGGTCTACTTTCTAAGGTATAAACACCCATGGATGAGATAAAAGCTCTAAAATCAGAGAGCTCGACTCTATCACCACCGTTTAACAACCAACTCGCTGCCTTGGAACTTCTAGAGGTCGAAGCTTCTCCTCCATTTGAGGAAACATTGACAGAAAGGGATCAACACTGTTTTCCAAGAAATAAGGGCGTTGGCAGTGCTAAGCCAAAACTGTCAATATGACATTAGCGAGAGCATGAAACTAGGAAATGCGCTGACCCAGGAAACTAGGATTTTGACCAAGTGTTACACAGTAATTTTCCACCGTCAATGCAATCCCCATCTTGCACCATTTAAGTGACCTCCGTGTGTTTTCATACCTTGCAAAAAGTGTCATTGCATCCCTTGGCACGTGAAGAACATTTCTTTTGTTGATCATTCCTGAAGCAGGCTCTCAAAAACACATGAATTTGGGTCGGCGCTGGTAGGCAGTTATGGCCTCACACCCATAAAGAAATTAACACCGGGCCTCGCACCCATTGGTGCTCTGTCTCAGTGGACTGCCCGCGCTGAGCTGTGTTTGGAAAGTTTTTTAAAATAGAAGCGAAGGTTCCATTCCTCACTACTTCGTGAGCAGAGTCATCATGGTTTGTTCGAATGAATAACGTCGAATTCCTCCCTTTGGCTTCTTGTTTCCTACATTTGAGAAACTTCCCAAAGGATAAGGCCTCCTTTCCACCTTATGAGGGATCCCAAACCACCTCCTCTTCTCCTATAAATACATCCTTCTCACATAGTTTCAGCTCGTTGAACAATCCTTATTATAGCTGGTGTGAAGGACAAGGTAGAGAGGAATCCATTGTCGAGAGATAGTTTAGGCCCATAGCCTCACTAAGTCCAATCTCCAACGGATGCTTGAGATGAATTTGACTGAACCCGTCGAAGGAGGCCTGCAACGTCAAGGCTTCACAGTTGTAAACTCATTTTCTCTACTTATTAATACATGACAGGTTTTTTGGTTCCGGTTTTTCATTTGATATGTTTAATCTTATGTAATATGTTTGATTCTCCTTGACGAATGAAATAGTTATGAATGCAAGTACATTTTCGTATGTTGTCACATTTCTCTGATTCTTGTGCAGGTACACGGATATTATTGCTAAAGGACCATTGTTACAAGCTACGACAAGAGCGTTGGACCAAGGTAGGTCATCTATCCCAACTCATTTTCATTCATAAGCTAGGAGTCTGAAATATTAGCATATTCCCTTGTTGCTAGACACACTGTAGGGCTAGAGGGATCGCCTCTGTCCCCAGAGGGGATTTACCCGCACAACAAGTTGGCAAATCCACTAGGGATCAATGTGCTTGTCATCTCTCGTTGTCCGTCAAGTGCTTTTCTTGTTTGTTTGACTTTGGTTGTTTGATTGTCTTCCTGCTTTGCTCTGCCTGTTTGACTGTTTTCAGCCATCACATCTAGTCTTAGAGTGTCAAGTCTAACCTGTTATCACTCTAAAATTTCCAAGGGTTGTTCGAAATGTTTAAAAGAAATATCAGAGGTAACTATCATCCACTTTTGGAGATTAGAATCTAATCTTCCTAATGCTCAGAGAGGGCTCTCTCTTCATGATTTAACTTTGTTGATTTAATATATTTTAGGCTAGTTACGTATGCTTGATTGGGTTTGTTTTGATTTATTAATTGGTTTTGGTAGATAGGTGGAATTAATGATCTATATGGATAGATGCATTTTCATTTTCCACTGGGCTGTGGAGTCAATATGCTTTTAAAACAGAACACGATCAAATTATAAAAGAAGTCTTACAAGGGAGGATAGCTGAGCAAAACTAGATCTCAAGGCTGAATGGTGAAGTGGTTTTCAATCGAGATCAAGGAGAAACTAAGGATTCCTTAAACCAGATAATGAAGGAAGGTGAAGGAGGTCAATCGGGATCAAAGAAAAATGAAGAATTCTCTAAACCAGATATCAGAAGAAAACATAAAAATGTTTAACAATTCAAAACATAATGTATTTAAACAAATTCTGAAATAAAAGTCTTGTTATAACATTAAAATTTATAAAACATGCATGTTTATGGAATACTTAAGAAAAGAAACATGAACAATTGAAATATACTTCATTGAAGTAGCTCAACACATGAACCTTGTAAAGAAATGCCTTTATTACTTGTCATGTCTGTCAACTGGAAATGGTACAATAACCCTTAGGTAAATAGATCAATTAGCTATAGAAATGTTCAGAAATCCACACTAACCCACCCTTGATACTTCAAATTATGAAGTATTTATACAACTTATTACAAAATATCCTAACAACTGATTTAGAATTTTCAAGGAAAACAAAATATCTTCATGCAAGAAGATAGAGACACCTATTAACTAACTGCAAGTTGTCCATGTTTTATTTGATTTGTTGTTTTTTTTTTATCTCTGTCACGTTGTCTTGTATTTCATGTTGGCTTCTCTTTCACGCTGTCTTTGTTTTATCTATCTTTCATTCAATAGTCTTTGATTTTACCTGTGTGATTTTAAATCTGTCTTTTTACCTATATTTTCTTTCACCTGTCACAGTAAATCACACCATTTTCCCCAGCCTCTTCATCTGGAATTTTCATCTTCACCATCCTTCGGTAGATTTCATTTGCCTCTTTGTATTTGGAAAATGTGGGCTTATTCACAAAAAGGTGATTTACCTCATGCTGGAGGTAAAAGTAATTCTCTAAATTCTGAAGGATTACTTTTCCTGTGGGCACGCCCTTCATTGATGAATTGTTGGAAGTCTCTTTGGCTACTTCCCTCATCTTCTTATCATAATCCTCCCGCCTCATCAGTTTATCATTAATTACCAAAGGATTAGGCAAACCCTTTTGCTTCAAAACATCAAACT